>PVJO010012409.1:0-15833 GCA_004026905.1 Hystrix cristata
CAGCGGTATTAGACTTATGGAAGGGAAGACCTGCAGGGGGTTGAAATCAATGTATTAGACAAGAGATTGTCTATTCCCCCCACTCTGCCAATGGGTAGCTACACTCACAACACCTACACTCCTGTTCGATGTGGACGCACCACCCAGGGCCTCTCTAGCCTTGAACTGTCCTCCCTAGGACCTGCTGCCCCCTTCAGTGGTCCTGGAAAGCACCTTAGCAATGTTTCAAGTTTACATTGTTAGCTGGCTTATTATTCACTTGGTGTCTAATTCTACATATTTAATTTGTATTCTTCTGTTTAAGAAGAGTCTTGAAATTGTTTGAACAACAACATTCTTAAGGAGGGAGACCAGTTTCTGACTTGACTGTTCTACAGTGTCCACCCACTAAGAAGACAACTTTACATTCTAGTATTATCTGTTTATATTGTTTCACAAGTCTAGATGTAGATAAGGCAGAGGAAGAGTTGGAGGGGCAGGGAGTATAGTCGCCAAGAGGTAATGCCGTTTTCAAAAGTATTTATGCTTTGAAGAAACAGTTCCTGCAGCAATATATCAGCTTGGCAATGAAATTTAAGAAAACTATGAGGAAATCTGCAGCTGTTTTTATGGATCACTTCCTAATCTCTGCCAGCTCCGCAAATACCACACAGGGTATCACAGTGTCTCAGTGGCGTAGATGATAAAGCTTTGAACACAGGTGTTGCTATTGGTTTTTAAAATTCGTTAGGTTTAGTTGCTAAACCAAATTATTATTCAAACAAAAGGCAAAAGGGCGGGGGTGTTTTGCCTTCTTTATTTAAAAAAAAGTATTTGACTCTTTTATTCTCACCAAAGTAAAACCTCTCTCTCGTTCATTCATGAGATACTGTAAGTCTTGATGTTTAAACCGGCGGGCCTTAGCATGTTTTCTTTGTTGCTTTGTAACTGTCTCTTGTAGGGCGCTTACCTGACTGGGCTGCTGTTGGTTTAGTGTTGTCACCTGATCCGGAGCTGGTTTTGTTGGAGAAACTTCCAAAGCAGAGTTCAGCTGCTTCTGTGAATACAAATATTTGATAAGGCAGGAATGCAGTTCAGGTTTTATATCCTTTTATGTCCAGAAGGTAACAGGTTGTCCAGTTGCAAAAATGCCCATATTTAAGCTCTATACGTTTTGAACACTTTTAATTCTTGGAACATTTCGTGCATGGCCTCATTCATAATCTAATGTTTTGCCAAAATAACCGAAATTCTTCTACAACTGTGGGGGTATATTTTGAAATGCAAAATATTGAAATATGCACCAACACCTTATTAGTGTATCACCTTTGGCCTTGGAAAATAAAAAGAGAAAGCTAAAAAAATGCATCATAAAATAAGTCACTTCTGATGGCTCCAGGAGGGACAGGTCTGTGACTAGAGAGGCTGGTGAGGGTGGATGACACAGAGAGCAAATAGATTACACTTACTGGCAATGACTGAGTTGATCCAAGAAGACAAAGCAGCAGAATAGTAATCTTCATGTTTCAAACTGCTACCTGTAAGAACAAAATAGTGTCCCCAACTTTATTTTTTTGCCCATTTTTTAAATTATTATATGTGCTGGTGAAGTGAGCACATTGCTTGTTTAAACGAAATATATATATATTAGTATATGTTTGCTATTAAGGTAGTTTATAGTTGTCTTGGGGAGTGGTTACATGTACATACTATAGCTTGTTTTTTCTTTTCTTTTTTTTTTAATCCTCTTCTCCTTCCCTCCCTCTCCCCTCTCCTCCTCGGGTTCCCCTGTCCTCTTTTCCCAACTTTAGATCTGCTGAAAATAATCACTAAGCTGCTGTACGTCTCTACATTTGCTAATGGATTCATTTTTCACGTCTTTATAATTCAGTACATTCATTTGCATAAACTAAGAAATACCTTGTTCATGTGTCCTGATTTTCATTTGATAAATACTGTTTCTACACCTCATAGACATTCAGTGTCATCTCCATATCCCCTACCTATTCTTGTCTAACTACAAAATATTTAAATATTTTGCACTCCATTTTTTCCCCCTTTGAGACATGATTCTTTAAAAAAAAAAAAGAAACTTTCTACTTGAAACATGGTCTATTAGAGTTACCTTCTGTTCACCAGGCAAAATATACGGATGAAATGATATTCAAAATCCAGGTGAGTTCTCCAGTTTACTCTGGTAAAAAATTTTACCCTTTGATAATTTGAATTTGTAGACGGAATTTAAGCTCAGCTCAAGAATATTGGCAACTCAAGAACCAATCAGGAGTTAGCTGTCTGTGAAGTCATTTGGTTTCTTTCATTTCCCAACACTTCATTAGAAGGGTTATTAGCTACAGACATTATGTTACTCAGTGTCTAACATTTGAGTAGAGAGTAGTTCAGGGAAACATGCCTTGTGTAATTAAAAAAGTGCAACCTTTAAAAAAATTAAAATCTGTCTTCACTTGTGTCTCCTTCCTAGACTATTTCCAAAGTTACTTGTTTTATCATGTAAGAATGAAGACATAAATCAAATACCAATATATAGAGAGCACTCTGTATACTTAAAAAATGAAGTTTATTATGTGTATTGCTCTGTAACTTGTCTAGTTTATTTGAGAAATAATGAACTTTCTATGTCAGTACACATAGATTAATTTCAATTATTTAATGGTTACATTATATTACATCACCTTTTTCTTTTGATTAACAGTAAATCCATTTCCATTTCATTTGTAATGATAAAAGCATTACAATGAACATCCTCATAAAACTTTTACTTGCACACACGAGGGTACCTGAAGGTCATATTCCTGGAAATACTATTTCAACTATTAAATACTATTAAAATTAATTTTATTGGTACATTTTTGATATATATAATGATCACATGGAAATACTATTTTAAAGAATAGCTGCATTTTATATTTCAATAAATATGGCTAAATTGCCTTTCAGAAATTTGAATAGTCCTTTATTTCTTTTTGGTGTTTTTGAGAAAGGGTCTGGCCTTGAACTCTTGGATATCCTCCTGCCTCTGCCTCCCGAGTGCTGGGATTATAGACATGCGCTGTCACACCTGGCCTATGGTTCTTTATTTCAATTGAGGGAAAAGACACTAGGACCCGAGGCAAAGACAAGGTATCCACAGCTGAGTGCTACCGTAAGTGTCCAGGGCCCAGGCCTCCCCAAAGGCAGGCCGCGTCCCTTCAGTAGTTTCTGAAACCAAGTGAGTGGTGAATCCGTGTCAAGCCTGCACAGATATGCCTCGTTTAATGAGCAAGTTCCATTCCTGAAACTAGATCCTTAAGTGAATTGGTCAGTAAATGAGGAATTGTGTATAGTATGTATATTATAATATTCAGAACAAAGAAATGGTCCAAGGAAACTCCAACTTGATCTCTTTGCTTTTATTTGCATAACTCTTACATCCAGTACTGCATAAAACTACAGTACCGTACTGACCTGTACAGTACAATTGGCAAAAATTACAGTACTGTATAAACAAGGTGTTTATACTCTACAGAAAAAGACATGAGGCTCTATAAACAAGATCTACAGAACTGTACGAAAAAAGATGATTCATAAGTCAAAAATTCAAAAGTCATTAAATAGCCAAGTTGTTAAATGAGGAATATCTGTGTTTTGCACAGAAGACCATGTGAAACTTGGCTTTCTTTCCTTCTTTTTCTTCTTTGATAGTACAGTGCAGGGTGTCTTAATGTAAAATTGGCTGGGATGGGGAGACAAAGCTCTTCTCCAATGATTCAATTCATTTACACAATCGGCTTTGGTTACAGTCAGAGACTGTGCTAGGAGTGGGGCTGCTGTCTGGAGGGGAACATGGAGGCTAAGAGTAACGGCAAGCATGGTAAGTATCATGGCAGGTGGACGCACATGTCCCAAGGAGCATGGTTAACTTGGTTGGAGGCTGGGGGGAGGAAAGACTTAACAGAGGAGGTCACTGAGGACATGGGTTTTGAGTACTAGGAAGAAAGTCATTACGAACACAGCAGAGTGCCCGGGCAGACTACAGGTCCACGTGTGGAGTGATGCTACTGTTGCTTAGCATTGAAACAAAATGAGACCGGAGGAGCAGGGTAAAATAAGGTTGGGGAAAACCTAATTTTACCACTTCTAGCCCCCTTTTTTTGTTTCTATTGCTCATTTTGACACTTCATCAGGTGTTATTCTGTGTGTCTCCATTATTTTTCTGGCAGTCTTTGTTGTACTGCAATCTGGTAACTAGATGGGGAGCTCTTAAGGCCTCGTTTTAAATTTCTTTAGAGTCTTCTATGCTTATAAAATTGCAAAACACAAGATGATCACTGCAAGTTGATGAACAAATCACAGCGATACATATTATAGGGGTCAGATCAAACTGAGTGAGTGCTTCAAAGAGGAGATGTGGGTCTACATGGATTTGGAGAATAAATATGACTGATGAGAGGGAATCACATGGTAAAGGTTGATACTGAGTGATACTGAGAGGAGTAATGAAATATAAAGGCTAAAAGGCGTGGAAGGGAAGCAACTTTATTTACATTCTTCCAACCAGTAGGAGAAAATACAACTTTAAATTTCAGAACGCTTACCTGCTTCTCCACACTTCCCATGGCAAGGGCATAGACTGCCACCCTCTTCCCTCTTGAGCCAGATGGCTGCGCAGACTATGCAGATCCTGCCCAGGTGGGCAGGTCCAGTTTGCTTTCTAAAGGGAAGGGAGCTTGGGGAGAAGGCTGAGAGGGAAAACTCAAGTGTGGAGTTACCTGTTGGCCCATTGTGTCTCTGTCCTCTCTGTTCCTTACTTGAGAAGGCTCTCGCACACCTGGACACAGTGAGACAGTGGCTTGTGGCAGCGTAAGGCCCCCTCCATCTCTCTGGTACTAGATTCGAATAAAGCCCCTTTTTCTCATGGTTTGTTTGGGGAATGGCAAGTGTCAGACCTACGTGCCTGCTAATCTTCTCATGAGCTTTTACAGGCAAGTTGATTCTTTAAAAACTTCACTCCATTCATTTTCCAGTATATCATTTAACATTCAGTCTGTGATCAGTAGTACTGTTTTAGTCCCTGGTGCTAAAAATCTTGGTCCTCTTAGAGCTTACATTTGGTAGGGGGACCATTAAATAATCAAGTAGCCTCATTGTAGGAAAGACACCATGGCACTTGGGATACTACTTCCCCTGGCTTTTATTTTAAGCAAATGTACAAGGCGAGGGTCTTTTACATTTTTTTCTTTTTGGTAGAGGCAGAAGTGAAATTTTTGCTACTGTTTCTGAGTTTAGGCGAGGAGATCTGTGTTCTGTTGCCAGTGGAAAGTGTCATTTCAGTGACGCACTCATTCAAAGCGAATCATTGTTTGTCTCCGTCTGGGCATCGGGTGATTCAAGGCCCTCACGATGAGTGTATTACCCACTGCAGACGTGCCGCCAACCCCAAGCTGCAATGGGACATGCCCTAGCTAGGAAACTGAGCGTCAGTGGGATTAGACCAAAATAAAGCGGCAAAACTAAGAAGGCTGAGTAATTTCTTAGACAAGAAAATATAAGTCTGAAAGCAGGTAACTGACAACAATGTAATTATGGTGTTGGGTGTCAAGCAATAGATACTATTAAAGGGAAAAATCGTAAATCATTATGAAATAAGACCCATAAACAAAAACACTAAGATAATTTTTCTGAAGTGACCTAGCATGTGAGTATTCATCAGAGTATTTCATGAAACACAAGTGACAGCTCCATATGTCTAGACATTTCTTGATCCTTCTTACGGGTTTTAGCTTTAAATTTCTTTGGGTTATGGACACTTTGGAAACCGGATTCAGTTTGTAAACCTCATCCTCAGAAAAGTGCACTTAGGCATGTGAGTGTACTGCATCAGGCAACAGCAGAGGTTCACGGGTCTCCTGAGAGTGCAACTGTGAAGCCAGGTTAGGAAACTTTGGCGGAGGAGGAAGGATTGAAGGGGAGGGAGGGGACAGGGCAAGGGAGGGTAGCAGAGGAATGAATATGATTAAAATATTTTACACACTCATTTGAAAACGCCACAATAAAAAGGAATATTCATTTAGAGGAATCTTGGTGCAACTCTCTGGTGATTTGTATGATCCCCGAACTTCCTACAATTTCTCAAGTCGAGAAATGTACTTTCTCCTAATTTCTGCTATACCAATGGATATAGGAAGAAGCCCTGAAATTACCCTGCGCCCCGGCACTGTTCCCAAATCCTGGTCTAAGAGGGTTTGCTTAGCAATGAAAGGCTAAGACAGACTCAGATCTGAAATCTTCTGTATCTCCTTTCAGCACTTGATAACTCAGTTGCAGTGTCACACAGATGCAAAGCTCATGATTTCTATTCATTATAGTGACAGCTTGACTGAATAAATAAGGTAAATTAATAAGTAGAAACTATAACTAGCACTGTAAGTCCAGTGAGAGCTACTGAACAGACCCTGAAGTCGTCCTGGGCAGGCTTCTCCCAGGTGCCATGGTACAGAAGTGGAGAACCCAGAGCCCCTGCTCACCTATCGTGGAAACACTGCAAGCTCATAGTCAGTGCGTAGTGTGGTGCAGGAAAATGGGTGTGTGCCTGAGAGATCTGAGTGGAGCTGTTGTGCCTTCTCATCTTCTTTTCCTGCATTCACTCGAGGTGTTCCCTCTGCCTGGAGTCCACATCTGCATCTTTGGCTGCTGGTGTACCCACTACCAAAAATCTTTCTTTATTCCAGCATCTTCATGAAGTCTGCCTTTGCTCCCTTAATTTGTTTGTTTCTTTAAATTTTATTTTAGTGGTACATTTTAGATATACATAATGACAACAGTAATCATAGGGAATTTGTACCTGTATGTGATACATCTTGCTGCGTAGTTTTTTCCTGTCCTCTTTCCCTCCCTTCAGCCCCTCTCCCCCTCCTTATTTCCAGAAGCTTTGTTTCCATGTTTCCTTCTATTTTCTTGTCTTTCTGTTCCTTTCCTCCTCTCCCCTCCTTTGTTCCCTTCTCATTTGAACAACTTCTTCCCTTTTCACAATATAGTACATTTTAGTCCTTATTTAAACTTTCAGTTTCTCACACTACAGAAACAATAAGGTATTTAAACATGTGTGTCCAGTTTATTTCATTTAAGAGTATGATCTCAGGGTGCATCCATTTACCTAGAAATGTCTCAAACTTATCATTATTTATGGCACAGTAGTACTCCATTTTATAAAAAAACCACATCTTTATCCATTCATTGGTGGATGGGCATTTGGACTGTTTCCAAGACTAGCTATTACAAACTGTGCCACTATAGACATGAGTGTGCATATGTTGCTGTGGTACGATGCTTTTAATTCTTTTGGGAAGATACAAGAAGGGGAATAGCTGGGTCAAATGGAACCTCTACTTTCAGTTTTTTGAGAAATTTCCACACCAGTTTCCACAGTGGTTAAAACAGCAGGCTACTGGCAAAACAGTGGTACTGGTGTCCTCCACCAATAGTGGAGGAGGGTTCCTCTTTTCCCACAGCCCCACCAGCATTTGCTACTGGCTGATATCCTGATAATAGCCATTCTTTCTGGAGTGAGATGGACTCCCAGTGTTGTTTTAATTTGCAATGACCAGTGATATTGAACATGTTTTTATATGTTTATTCGCCATTTTTACTTCTTTATCTGAGAAGTGTCTATTCATTTCGGCTGCCCATTTTTGGATTGGGTCTTTAAATTTGGGAGGTGAGTCTGATTTTTTGAGGTTTTTTTTTTTTTTTTTTTTTTTAATGCTGAGGATCAAACTCAGTGCCTTGCAGTTGCTAGGCAAGTGCTGAACCAGTCGAGCTAAATCCCCAGCCCTCTGAGTTCTTTATATAGTCTAGGTATGGGTCCTTTGTCGAAGGAACAGCTGACAAAAAATTTTTCCCACTCTGTGGGTTGTGTCTTCACTCTGTTCATGGTTTCTTTTGTTGTGGAAAAGTTTTTTAATGACATGAGATCCCAGTTGTGGATTCTTTGTGACATTTCCTGGGCATTCTATCTATTTTATCTTCCAGTAGATTTAGAGTTTATGTTTTAATATTTAGATCATGATCCATTTTGATTTTAGTTTAGTGCATGGTGAAAGATATGGGCCTAGTTTTAATCTTTGGCATGTGGAAAGCTAGTTTTTCAAGCACCATTTATTAAAGAGGCCGTCTTTCTTCCAGAGGGGATGTCTGGCTCCTTTGTCAAAGATCACGTGGCTGAGAGTGTTTGGATTTGTTTCTGCATCTTCAGATCTGTTCCACTGATGCTCAGGTCTGGTTTTTTTTTTTTTTAACCAGTACCTTTCTGTTTCTATTACAGTAGCTTTGTAACATAATTTCAAGTCAGAGATTGTTGTGAGTCCCTGTGCTTTGCCTTTTTTGCCCAGAACTGCTTTTGCTATTCTAGGTCTCTTTTAGTTCCAAATGAATTTTAGGAGTATTTTTTGTAATTCTGTGAGGTATGCTATTGGTATTTTGATTGGGATTGCATTAAATCTGTATAACAATGTTGAGAGTATGGACATTTTCACTGTTTTGGTTCTTCCTACCCAAGCACAAGAGATATCTTTCCATTTTCTGATATCCTCTTTGATCTCTTTTTTCAGAGTACTGTAGTTTTCAATGCATAATTCTTTTATTTTCTTCATTAGATTGATCCCTGGGTACTTCAGTTCTTTGGATGCTATTGTGAAAGGTGTTGTTTCCCTAATTTCTCTGTCAGTGAGTCTGTTATTTGTGCACAGGAATACTATTGATTTTTGGATGTTGACTTTGTATTCAGCCATGCTGCTGAATTTGATTATTGAATCTCGAAGTCTTGGAGGAGTTTTTGGGGTCTTCTATGTAGGGTCTCATGTCATCCACAAATAATCATAATTTAACTTCTTCCTTTCCTATCCTTATTCCTTTTATTTCTTTCTCTTGTCTAATTGCTCTGGCTAATGTTTCCAGAGCTATATTGAATAAGAGTGGTGATAGTGGATATCCTTGTCTTGATCCTGATTTTAGAGTGAAAAGTTTCAGTTTTTGACCATTTACTATAATGTCGGCTGTTGGTTTGTCATAGATAGCTTTTATCAGATTGCGATAAAGACCATCGATTTCAATTTTCTATAGGGTTTTTTTTTTATCATGAATGGGCATTGGACTTTGTCAAATGCTTTTTCTGTGTCTGTTGAGATGATCATGTGGTTTTTGTCCTTGGCTCTATTAATAGGGTTTATCACATTTATTGATTTGCATATGTTGAACCATCCCTGCATCCCTGGGATGAATCCTACTTGGTCATAGTGTATAATCTTCTTGTTGATTTGTTGCAATCTGTTTGCCAATATCTTACTGAGTATTTTTGCATCTATCCCTGGGATGAATCCTACTTGGTCATAGTGTATAATTTTATTGTTGATTTGTTGCAGTCTGTTTGCCAGTATCTTACTGAGTATTTTTGCATCTATGTTCATTAAGGAGATTGGTCTGTGGTTCTTTTTTTAGTTGGATCCTTCTCTGATTTTGGTATCTGGGTAATGTTTGCTTTCTGGAATGAGTTTGGGAGTATTGCTTCCCTTTCAACTTCATTAAACGTTTGAGGACTAGAGGCATCAGATCTTCTCTAAATCTTGTAGAATTCAGCAGTGAATCCATCAAGTTTTGGGCTTTTCTTTGTTGGTAGGGTTTTAATGACATGTTCAATTTCATTATCATTTCATTGATATTGGTTTATTTAGAATTTTTATATCTTTTTGATCCAGCTTTGGCAATTCATATGTATCTAGGAATCTGTCTAATTAGAATAAAGTTTCTTTCTTTTTTTTTTTTTTTCTTGGTGCTGGGGATTGAACTCAGGGCCTTGTGCTTGCTGGGCAAGCACTCTAACCAGTGGGCTAAATCCCCAGCTGAATAAAGTTTCTTGAAGTAGATATTGATGTTATTCTGGATTTCTGCAAGACTCATT
This sequence comes from Hystrix cristata, assembly GCA_004026905.1. Lineage (NCBI taxonomy): Eukaryota > Metazoa > Chordata > Mammalia > Rodentia > Hystricidae > Hystrix > Hystrix cristata. The sequence goes on from PVJO010012409.1 coordinate 9,932, forward strand.
ATGATTTCACTCTTTTCATTCCTAATTGCATGGATTCAAGTCTTTTCTTTCCTTTTTTTAAATGCAGTTGGCTAAGGGTTTACCAATTTTATTTAATCTTTCAAAGAACCAGCTCTTTGATTCATTCATTGATTCTTTATGTTGTTTTCTTAGTCTCAATTTTATTAATTTCTGCTTTGATCTTTATGATTTCCTCCCTCATGTGAACTTTGCGCTTGACTTGCTCATCTTTTTCTGGAAGCTTGAGATTCAACATTAGTTTGTTTATTTGAGTTTGCTCTGTTTTTCTGATGTGTGAGTTCACCACTATAAATTTATCTCATAGGACTGCTTTCATTGTGTCCCATAACTTTCAGTTGGTTTTATTGGCATTATCATTTAATTGTAGACACTGTCTAATTTCTTCTTAAATTTTACCTGTGACCCATTGGTTGTTCAGGAGGGTGTTATTTAATTTCCATATGTTTATGAAGTTTTTGTGGTTCCTTTTGCCATTTATTTCCAATTTCATTTCTTATGCTCTGATAATATGCATGGGATAATTTAGATTCTTTTGTTTTTACCTAAGTATGTTCTAGGACTAGTATGTGGGTCTATACTGGAGAACATCCTATGTACATCTTAGAAGAATGTGTACTCTGATGTTGTGGGTTGGAAAACTCTGTAGACATCCACTAAGTCCATATGTTCAAAAGTTTGGTTCAATTCTGATATTTCTCTGTTGATTTTTTTGTCTAGTTGATCTGTCTATTTGTGACAGGGGTATTGAGTTCCCCAGTTACAACTGTATTATGGGTGCTGGTATTTGGTGCATATATATTTATAATTGTTATCTTTTCCTCTTGGAGTTTTCCCTTAACAAGTATGTAGTGACCTTCTTTGTCTCTCTTGATCAGTCTTGGTTTGAAGTTCACTTTATCTGCAAACAGAATAACTACCCTTGCTTTTTTCTGAGTTCCTGTCACATAAAGTATGAAGTATTGTTTTCCATCCTTCGACTTTCAATCTAGGAGTTTCTTTTAGAGTTAAATGAGTTTCTTGTATGTAGCATATTGTTGGTTCTTGATCCATTCTGCCAGTCTGTTTCTTTTGGTTGCTGAATTGAGACCATTTACATTGATGATTATAACTGATATGTATTGACTTAACCTTGTCATGTTATTTTCCTGTTGTTGGTTTCCTTTTTTCTTCTCTGTTTAATTACTTGCCTTGCCTGGTCTGGTGTATTCATTTTGTTGGGATTCCTGGAGTTGTAGTCCTCATTTTCTCTTTCTAAAATGACACGTACACTGAGTACTATAGTAATTTTATATAGTTCTGACTTACTGCTATATGTAGGTGGTTGTTTACATTGCTCACTGTCATAAGCAAAAGGTACAATTAATTGTGGTCTGTAAGCTTATGTATGATATTCTGCCTGTAAGTTTGTGTAATTTTGGATAAATTTAAAAAAAATCTAAAAAAAAAAGGAACATTTTGGAGTGCTGGCTTGGTAGTCATGAATTTCTTCAGGTGTTTTTTGTCATGGAAGTGTCCTTCTCCATCAATTTTGAAAGATAGTTTTGCAGCGTACATCAGTTGGGGTTGGAAGTTGTTTTCCTTTAGGGCATGAAATACTTCACTCCAAGCTCTCCTTGAATTGAGAGTTTGTGTTGAGAAATCTGCTGTGATTCTGATGGGCTTTTCTTTATAGTTGATTTGTTTCTTTTCTCTAGCGGCTTTTAATAGTCTGTTCTTTTGTTGAATTTCTGGAATCTTGACTATTATATGCTTTTGGGTAGATTTGTTTTGATTATGGCTAATTGGAGTTCTATAAGCCTCACTTACCTGTATGTTAAGTTCTTTTTCTATACTTGGGAAATTTTCTGCCATTACTTCTGTGAATAGGTTTTTTTTTAATGTTTTTTGCACTATGTCCTGCTTTCTGTTGACTCTGATCAATCTTATGTTATTCTTCTTTGCATCTTCTAGCAGCTGTTAGATTGATTTTTCATAGTCCCTTACTATTTTTAAGAACTGTTTCTTTTTTGATCGCTAACCACAATCTTGTCTATATCTGATATTCTGTCCTCACACTGGTTCATTCTTCTGCCTATACTTTCAATGGAAGTTTTAATTTTCTGGATATCTGTTTGAATCTATTTTGTGGATTCCATTTTTTTCAAATGTGAGCTGTTCATGATTTCCATTTTTTTCTATGTTGGACATTCATGGTTTCCATCATTGTTCTAAGTGCCTCTGTGTTTTTGTTTGTTTTTCTTTTTTTTAAAAATCTGTATCTGCTGTAGAGTCACTAGTCATGTCTTTCTTTCTGATCAGCATCTCTGTAGTTCCCTGAGCAATTATTTCTGATTTGATTTTTTTTTCTAGAGCCTCATTCACCTGCTTTGTTACTTCCACTGTTAGCACTTCTGAGAGTCCAGGTGGGTGTCTTTCAAATTATCCCACCTCAATGCCTCCTGGAATTGAGTTTGGTTAGCTGGACATCTGGGGTTGCATCTTGCTAATGTGTCTTCTTATTTTCTATTTTTTTAAAAATTACTGGATTGATGCTTGTAAATTGCTTATGACAGGTAGCTTTATTGCTAGTGTCTAGAACCTTTTGTAAATGATTACTTTTCAGAGATATCTTCCTGGTGTAGCTAGCTTTTGGGTTTTGAGTCTGTTGTAAGACCCTACCTCTTCAATTTATTGGGGCTGAGAAGTTGCTGTCTATTTGGCTAGCCCCTCATTCTTTGGCACTGGTCTGTAGTATTGTTTATGATCCTCAGGCAATCTCAGTCTTGGCATACATGGAAGAACTACTGATTAGAACAACGCTGTCACCTTAGCTAAAGTAGTACAATCAGTAATTACAATAGCATCAAACACAGGTTAGAAAATGACAAACTGTGGTAACTATTAACTTGCCACCTTTAACTATATGAACAAGATTTATAGTTATATAACAAAATCTAAAACAAACCAGAAAATTGTAAACAGTAAATATCCCTTCCTAATGATGATTTTACCCTCAGAGGAGAAAATTTCAAAAGGATTAGGGGAAAAATAGAGAAATAGAAGAAAATAAAGAGATTAGAAGCAAGGCTAGAGGACAAAGGAGGATTACACAAGTTTGGGAATGAATGTCAGTGTCTTTTCTTGTAATAAATTTTAAACTTAATACTATATATTTCTATTAAAGTTCATATTATTCAATCTCCATGTGTTTGTGTAGTTTCTGCAGTTTCTTTTATTGTTGATTTCTAGTTTCATCTCATTGTGTTCTGATAGAATGCAAGGGATTATTTCATTGTTTTATATATTGTTTTATATTGGTGTTTGTCATTTATTTCAAGTAGTTTTGTTTTATGAAATTGGGTGCACCAGTGTTTGGGGCTTATATTTTTATAATTGTTATCTTTTCTTGGTGAATTATTTCCTTTTCCAATATGTAGCGACTTTTTTCTCTCTTCTGACTGGTTTTAGTTTGAAATCAACATTGTCAAAAATGAGAATAACTACTGCTGCTTACTTCTGGGTTCCAGAAGCATGGAGTATTACTTTCTATCCACTCACTGTCAGTCTATGTGTGGTTGTGTGGGCAAGCATTTTCTCTTGTAGGCAACATATAGTTGGATCATATTTTTTTGATCCAGCCTGCCAGTCTGTGTCTTTTTATTGGAGAGGTAAAACCATTTACATTGAGTGTTATTATTGAAAGGCATGTACTGACTCCAGTAACTACATTATTTTTCTAGTGCTTACTTTCTTTTTGTTTAACTGCTCTCTTATTTAGATTTATTCTGTCCCTTGGGCTTTTGGATATTGTTTACTTGTTTCTGTTTAGAATGCAGTGTTGGTTTGGTGGTCATGAATTTCTTTAGTTTATCTATTTTGTGGAATGTCTTTATTTCTCCAACAACTTTGAAAGATATTTTTATAGGATATAGTCATATAGTAAAATGGGTTGTCAATTATTTTCTTTTCAGGCTTACAAACTTCACTCCATGCTTTCCTTGTTTTTAAGGTTTGTGTTGAGAAATGTACTGTTATCCTAATGGGTGGGAGCAGGTTATGTAACTCTGGGTCCCCACTTTGTCTGTTTTTTGGACCTTTGCTAAAACTCCATTGATTGCCTGATCTCTATAGGCCCCTACTCTTACTGGAGGGCTGTAAGGATGTTTTGGATCCCCTGGAATAAGTATTAGTTCGGAAATGTGCCCATTAGGCCCCCAAATATCTGATTATTTCCTTTCCCCCATTGTATAGTCACTTGGGCGAAAGGCCTTAGGTCTCTCTGTGGAAAGATGGGAGAGGATGGGAGAAAGATTGACCATATAAATTTTTGGTGCACTAGGGTCCTTCCCCCAGGGGACTTGGCCTCTCCTTCATTCAAAGAATTCTGTGTCCATAAACTACTCAAATCCGGGAACTGGTTGAGGGGCCATGATTCCCTGTTACTATCATTTGCCCTTCAATTTTTTCAGTTTTGTAAATCTAGTAAACACTTTGTAGACTCCCTGTCTGTTTTACTTTTGAGAATGCCTTGGCTGAACAGGCAATGCCATAGGTCTGTACATGTCAGACCATTCTGATTATTGTCCTGCTTCTACTGTCTGTTACAGTGTGTGCACCCCACCTGTGGTGATTAAGTGCTGCCACTTGACCTCTGCCACTCCAGGATCCAGTCAAACCTATTGCCCTTAAGTTTCCCAGTTGAGTAACTGTGCTCCTCACTGTGAGGTCTGGCATACAGTGAGGAGCAATGACAGGGCTCTTCAGGGAAGCTGGTTCTCCCCTCACAAATCTGTTCCACAAGGTGTTAGCGAAGGGTACACTTTCTGGATCGTCCCAGTGTGGAGGATTAGGTTTAGCATGACAGATCCACTCCAGCATTCTTATTTCCCTGAGCCTCTGAATTCCTCTTCAACAGTAAACTGCAGAGTATCAGGCATCTCTAACTTGTTCACACTGGGGCATCTTTTGATCCATACTTCTGCCAACCAGCCAAAGAAACTAATAACACCTTTCTTTACTCCACAAGCTGCAAAATTAAGTTCAGAATCCCTGCTTAACAGGCCCATGTTAACAAACTCAGCCTGATCCATGTGTAGATCTTTGCCATTATTATCCCACACCTGTAAAATCCATTCCCACACTTGCTTATCAGGCCTCTGCTTATGAGAGTTAGAAAACTCAAGTTCTTTGAGAGAATAGTGGACCTCCTCGTGGGTCACACTATGTCTCTCACCCTTAGGAGCCTTCTGGAATTTGCACCTGGATGTAGGTCTAGAGGCACCTGGATGTAGTTTCTAGAGGCACCTGGATGTGGGTGGTGAGGGTGGGTCCTGAGGAGTGTCAGCATTATCACCCTTGGTCAACACAGGATTAGTTTCCTTATGTACACTAGAAGAGGCCAACACTCCAGGGGCTGGGAGTGGGGCTCCCTCCACCACTGTGGGGGAAATCTCTTCCTCTGACAAAATAATCTCATTAGCATCCAGAAACTCATGAATGAGTGTTGGATTTTGTCAAATGCTTTTTCTGCATCTATTAAGATGATCATGTGATTTTTGTCTTTGATTCTGTTGATATGGTGTATTGCATGTATTCATTTGCGTATACTGAACCATCCCTGCATCCCTGCGATGAATCCTATTTGGTTGTAGTGTATAATCTTCTTGATAGTCCATTCCATTGCATTCTGTTTGCCAATATCTTATTGAGAATTTTTACATCTGTGTTCATTAGGGAAATTGTATCCTCAGCTTCGTCTCCATCCCAGTTTAAGGGATCCCACTCTTTTCTAATCTGTGCCCTCACACTTACTTCAGATGTTCTTAAAGGCAGAGTCTTAAACTTGCATTGCAGTTCAGCCAATTGAATTATGAGGGCCTGTGTTTGGGTTTCTGCAATCTCA
>PVJO010012409.1:15933-55684 GCA_004026905.1 Hystrix cristata
TATTGAGAATTTTTGCATCTGTGTTCATTAGGGAAATTGTATCCTCAGCCTCGTCTCCATCCCAGTTTAAGGGATCCCACTCTTTTCTAATCTGTGCCCTCACACTTACTTCAGATGTTCTTAAAGGCAGAGTCTTAAACTTGCATTGCAGTTCAGCCAATTGAATTATGAGGGCCTGTGTTTGGGTTTCTGCAATCTCGACCCTGCAGCTGAAAGAGATATTTTCTCTCAGGACACACTTAGAAACTTAAAATTTTTGTGTGTGTCTGGAGCTGGGAATTTGAATCTCTGAACTTCTTATTTCCTTTATTAATTTGTCCTCACAGTCGGTTTAGATTTCCAATGAATGTTTTGAGCTCATTACTTTCTGTTTTATTTTTTATTTTTATTTTTATTTTTATTTTTTTTTGGTGCTGGAGATTGAACTCAGGGCCTTGTGCTTGCTAGGCAAGTGCTCTACTACTAAGATAAATCCCCAACCCTGAGCTCATTACTTTCTTTCATTAGTTTGTCCAGAGATGCTGATACCAACCAGCCAGCATCATTGTATTTCCCACTGCCAAAAATATTCAAAATTTTCATATATGCAGTTGCTAAATTCCTTACATCTCACAAGTGGTAAATAAGGATAGTCAAATGGATTTACATTGCATATTACTTTAAACAGTTCACACCAAGGACTATCAATAATCCCCACAGTATTAGAAGGAGGGAATCATGGCATCTTTAGGTCTCATCAGATCAGAGAGCAAACTCCAGGAACCCCTAACGTCATTCAAGAATTTCATCTTTACAATTCTGTTTCTCGCCTTGCAAGCACAAAGCCTTGAGTTCGATTCCTAGCACCAAAAACAAAACAAAGTTCTACAATTCTGTTTCTCTAGAGCCACTCCCTGTACCAATATCTGTATCAGTCAGTGTTTATTAGAGAAACAGATATAATACAAGATACCCAAACACTTAAGAATTACAGGGGCCGGGGATTTAGCTCAGTATTTAGAGTGCTTGCTTTGCAAGCACAAAGCTGTGAGTTTGATACCTAGAACACACACACACACAAAATTTACAAATTGGCTTATGATGGCTGCCCACAGTTGGGTGTGGAAGAGTGCAAAAGGTCTTTCTGCACACTAGGGATCTGAAGAATCCAGTAGAAGGTCTGGAGCTCACTACAGTGTCCCATGCAAGTCTCTATATGGGTCTGTGATGGAAGGCTAAGGATCAGTGCTGGAAGCCGAGAGATGACATCCAAGGTGAAAGCAAAGACTGGAACTCCTTCAAAGAAGACAGAAGAAACCTTTCCTTCTTTGTTTCCCTTTTATGACATTCTGGCAATCATCCTCTCTAGAGTGGGTCTTCCACACCCAGAAGTATGCTGAGCCAATTTAGTTGGGTATCACTTACGTGAATTGACATAGTCAATCGACCATCAGAGATAAAATTCAGCCCACTCTGGCATGTGTGCTATAGATTCACGGCTACTGGTCTAGAGCAAATACATGATGGTGTTTCTCACTGTGCCTTTTCTCCATAGGCCCTGACTGAGGTAAGGAGCTATTTACCCACAGGCATTCCAGGGTTGAGCTGTTTGCAGTGGAAGATAGGGATCTGTGATTTGCTACTTATAGTCTAGGAAGAAGAGCATACCATTATTTATGGTAACAGTGGCTAACAGAGTTGAACAGTTTTGCCTTGGATTCTGTATCTTGGCATCCTACACCAGACATACACGTCTCTCAGCATATCTCTGTCCATTACTCTAGAGATGTAGTCCCAAGCTTATCTTTAGGAAGGGAAGGTGAGATCACAATTGTATCTAGAGTGGCAAGTAACTGAAAGCACAACCTCTCATTCATATTGCTTTAAAACATATACAGCTTATATGTTAAAAAAGAAAAGGAAAGAATATGTGATCTCTTTTTGATGCTAAATCAACACATTCCTAGAAGTGGTTTTATTTTGTTTTCTCCTCTTTTTTTTTGTGGAGCCAAGTGCCAAACAGCATTGACCTTGAAAATGTGCCCTGAAAAAACAATGGTGCTGTTGTGGAAGGGGAGGGGCTGGACCCAGGAGGTCCAACAGGAAAATGATTTGAAGGTCTACCACTCACACTACTGTCTCTGTGTTGTTGTTGGTAATCGACACGACAGTCTGTCACAATAAATCACTAGGATGAGAGGCAGCTTCATTGAGCCTTTTAAATTGACCATGTTTTTCTGTTTTACTTTGGCTATATTCTTATTTATTCTTTGTACATGCTACTGTATATTAGTAATACAGTTAGTTAAAAAAATTAGATTACCTGACATCCTGAGTCATAGCAGCTAAAAATGTGACACTGCATGTCCATTATCATTGCCTCTAATCCATGTGGTTTTAGATTTTTAAAGACTTCATGTTTTTAAAAAACTTGGCCACCCCTCAAACAAACAAACAAAATAAATAAATAAATAAGAAATAACTAGGGTAACCTAGCAAACAAATCTGAAATAAACAGAATCTGCACTTCAAGAGGGCTACCACCAGGGGGTGCCCCCGTTAAAGCCCTGTTAATTTTTTTAAAAAAAAATTTTATTTATTTATTTATTATTGGGTCATGATAATTGTTCCTTCCTTCTCAAGGCTTTTAGTGGCAGCCATTTGGATTCAATAATTCAGTTGTGTCTTTATGGAGCTTTTTTTATGTTCCAGGCATTGTCTCGCCTTCAGGTATATCGTGGTGAAGCAGAGGGGGCCCTACACCTGGCTTTACTCTCTCCTTCAGCTTTTCTCTGGGACCTTTATTGCTATAAATCTTAGCAGTGAACAAGACTTTCCTTTTAAAGTTAGAATGATTAAAATTACAAAAATAGGTTACTCAAATATAGTTTAGAATTCTTGATTTGTTTTTGACACTTTTGACTATAGATTGCTCTTGACCTTGAAAGCACAAAAGCTAGAAGAACAACCTGGTCAGTTTACTTTTCTGCAATGAACTGATTATAATATATTTCCTTTTTCAGTCACTAGTAACTCATAGCACAGGATGGTCCCTGAAGAAGAAATTCATGGTCACATAAATTTGAGAGAAAGTGTATATTGTTAAGATTTCTTGAACATTCACACTGTTCCTGGGCATGTTCAAGCCTCTCAGAAGCCCTAGAATAAATGTGTGTATTTCCTATAACATATCTCAAACTTACTTAATTGCAGAAATTATTTTGATACAACAATTCTCTTGTGGAATATACTTTGAGAAAGATAAATCATATTATAACTTGAAATTTACTTTCTTATAGATGTGATTAATTTTAGGCTTAAATTGACTTTTTAGGAGGTTTTTATTATTATTTTTTCTGTGGTTCTGGAGATCAATTTTGGGCCTTGTGCATGTAATTAATTACTCTATCAGAGACCTATGCCCCCCAGGCCATTTATTTAGTTATTATTTTAAACAGACAGAACTATATATATTTATTGTGAGTAAAATGATGTTTTGACATGTATATATGTGGAATGACTAAATCACACTATTATTTATTACTTCTTTATTTTTGATAGTAAGAATATTTATTTTTTTCTTAAATTGTTCTTATTACAGTAAGAGGAATTTTCCTTTTAATGTATAGAATTTGAAGAAAGAATTATGCGAGCTTTTAAAAGAGGCCTTTTTGAGAATTATTAACACAAGTGTGAAATAAGTTCCTTCAGACAAATACCAATTTCAGTAATTGTTTACATACAATAATAATTTATTCTGAAATGTTCTTTTAGTTTCTGTTGAGACACAATTCATGTATCATTAATAAGAAAGCAGCCATCTCACCTCACATAGCAGAGTATAGGACAGTTTGAGCATAGCACAGATTTTACCTACTTCCAGATAAAATCTAATTCAGGTAGAATAATTTCATTCATTGTTATACACAGAATTGTTTCTCCCCCACAAAAATAGCATAAATTGATACAGTGTGGCTATCTCTATGCACAGCACATGACCACAGAACTGTTCATCGAGTTCTGAAATTGAAACCTCAGTTTCATTCATGCAGTGAAGCAAAGCAAGATGGGTAATCTCATTCACTAGGAACCATATTACTGTGAATTTCACAGCCACATGCTTAGTGATGATGTTAGATAGACTTTCAAGGACCAAAACCTTTTTTTTAACCTAAAACCAATTTCTCCCTAATGTAAGTTTAGTTTACACTCTAGAAGTGGTTGGTAACCCCAATATGTATTTTCTCTCTGTAGTGTTTGGGACAAGTGATAATTAAAGGCTGATGGGATGGATGTTACTTAAATACACGTAAAATGTACTGTTCAAATATAAATGGCTGTACTATTTCCCCCTAAATCTCAAGAGTGCTTCCCAAAACATGACAAGTGAAGACAGTGTACTATCAAATATGGCTTCTGGACCACAAACCCAGTAACAGGAATCAAACTTATTTTCAAAACTGTTCAATCTTTTAAGTTTTCATCTGAAACAAAATTTCTTAGAGCAGTTGTGGTTAACATCTAATTTTCTTAGTTTCATCCTTCCCGATCTTTTGAATAGATGTGATGAGGTAGGACCCAGAATGGTGCTTAGGACTTTAAATCCCACTGGATTCCTGTCAGTTTTCGAATCCCAGTTCCCTGGTGTTGGGATCTGCGATGCGGGCTGAAGTGTCGTCTTGTCTTGCTTTTCCTCGGGTTTGGGTTGTAGGTAAAGAGAACCACAAGGGCAGCGCCAGCCCCGCTAGGTGAACTGTGCTCGCTGGCTCTGCTCGAGCTGAATGGGGTCCGGTCCGCTACAGAGTTTCACTATTCTCTGCTACAGGGAAGAGAATACTTTGTTCTGGTTTTGTGACAATTCCTTTTTGGTCGGGTGCACCCACCCGAATAACGGAGTTCTGTTGGTCTTCCAAAACCGCTGTGTGCACAGGAGCCCCGCCGTTTCTTACTTTTTGTTTTCCCGGATTGTCTTTTAAATCTTTAATGAGACCCCATCAGTCACAGCGGGAGTATTACTTGTGGGGGATCTTCCTCATCCAGCGTGGTTAAGAGCACAGTCTTCAATTTGTGATGAGAATATTCGAAATCTACTCTAACTCAATTTGGTGATTATACGTTGTAAATCTGCATCACATGATCATATTGTACTCCGTGAATCTGTACAATGATCCCAAGTGAGAGCCTGTTGTGTATGTCTTTCTGTCTGGCTTGTGTCACTTAGCAGAATCTTCTCCAGGTTTATCCATGTTTTCATTAATGACAGAATTTCCTTCTTTTTAAAGACTGAATAATATTCCACAGTAGTCCACATTTGCTTTATCCATTGAGTGACAGGTTGATTCCGTGTTTTGTCTCTTGTAAATAATGGTGCAGTGAACACGGAATGCAGATATCTCTTCAGCATACTGATTTCATTTCTTTTGGATATATACTGATAAGTGGAATTGCTAGATCCTGTGGTAGTTTTATTTTTAATTTTTTGATAACTTCCTGCTATTTTTTACAATGGCTCTACTAATTTAACCTCCCATTAAGTATAGAAAGGTTCTCTTTGTTTCCACATTCTTGCAAATACTATCTTTTGTCCTTTTGATAACAGTCATCCTAATAGGTTTGAAGATACTTAGCAGAGAGAGCAGTGGCTTTTTATAAAAGAATTATGAACTTCTTAGCCACTGTCTAAATAATAAACAAACAAACAAATAAATAAATGACACTGTACAGAGTTATACAACAAAATAAGACTGTTGAACGGAACTCTACTGAAACAAAATGCAGCAGGGTTTTTAATTCCTAGAGTGAGCTAGTAGAAAAGTAGTGGAGGAGGTTAGTGTGAGGGTTAGTGTGATTAGACTCTTGTGTTTCATAAGTGGTTAGACTGGTCAGGTAGCAGGCAGTTAGCTTCCTGTGTTTCCCACGAGGTTGGGAGACAGGAAGCAATGTTTCTTGATTGTTAATTTTTGAAAAGATGGCTTCTAGGTCCTTGAAAAAGTCATTTTTTTGGGTTGAAAGACTGGCAAGAGGCTGGGAGATTTATCTAAATTTCAAGAAGCAAGAATTTGCTCTTACAAGATTTCTGAAGTAAAAGCTCCAGGAAAAGGTAGGGGAAAGAACTATAGGCAGGAAGAAATCTACTCATAGCTTGATCAGGATGAGGATTCATGAGAAGGTCGTCTTGGTTACCACCATGTTTTTTCCATGGCAGGAAAAAATGTGCGGATGGCAATATATTGGTGAGTGAGGGTCACATCAACCATCTGAAAGCTTAATCATCCCTCTCTTGGCCCAGATTTTTATACATACACCTAATTTTATAATAGTCTTAGATATATCTCTTGTGGATAAATGTTGAGTACACTTACTTGGACCTAGTAGAGCCCATCATAGAATCTCTTTTCCTTTTTTGCCATTCCTCCTCCCCTTCCCTGGTTCTCCTTTCCTTTTGAAAAAGTCCTTCCTACTTCTTAATATCTATCTGCCACTTTGCTCCTTATTTACATTTCGAGTTTCTCACACAAGAGAAACAATGTGATATTTAAACTTCTGTGTCTAATTTATTTCATGTAAGACTGTGGTCTTGAAATGCATCCATTTACCGAAAAATGTCTCAAATTTATCCTTTATGGCAGAGTAGTACTTCAATGTATATAAACACCACATTTTCTTTATTCATTCATCTCTTGATGGGCATCTGGGCTGTTTCCAAGATTTAGCTATTATAAATTTTGCTGCTATAAACATGAGTATGCATGTATCACTGTGGTATGACTTTAACTCTTTTGGGAAGATAAAAGGAGGGGAATAGCTAGGTCAAATGGAATCTCTACTTTTAGTTTTTTGAAGAGTCTCCATACTGATACCCATAGTGATTGTACCAATTTTCACTTCCACTAAAAATGGAGAAGGGCTCCTTTTCCCCCACAGCCTTGCCCGAATTTGTTAATGGTTGATTTCTCAATGATAGCTATTTTTTCTGGAGTGTGATATAATCTCAATGTTGTTTTAATTTGCATTTCTCAAATGACCAGCGATGTTGAACATTTTTTCATGTGTTTCTGTGCTGTTTGTACTTCTTCATCTGAGAAGTGTCTATTCACTTCAGATGCCCATTTTTGGATTGAGTCTTTAAGTTTAGGCACCTAATTTTTTGAGTTCTTTGTATATTCTAGATATTAGTCCTCTGCCCGAGAAGTAGCTGGTGAATTATTTTCCCCACTCTTTGGGTGGTCTCGTCACTCTGTTGCTAGTTTTCTTTGCTCTTCACAAGCTTTTTAATTTGATGTTATCCCATTTGTTGATTACTTGTAATATTTTCTATGTAATCAGGATTTTATTCCTAAAGTCTTTGCCTACACCCATGTCTTCAAGAGTTCTACCTATTCTATCTTCTAGCAGATTAAGTGTTTCTGTTTTAATATTTAGATCTTTGGGGTTGGGGGCTTTAGCTCAAGTGGTAGAGTGTTTGCCTCACAAGTGCAAGGCCATGAGTTTGATCCCCAGCACTCCCAAAAATATTTAGATCTTTGATCCACTTCAATTTTAGTTTAGTGCACGGTAAGAAATACAGGTCTAGGTTCAATCTTCAGATGCGGAAAGCCAGTTTTTCCTGCACTACTTATTAAAGAGGCTGTTTTTCTTCCAGTGAAGACATTTGGACCCTCATCAAAGATAAGTGGACTTGGAGTTGCTTCTCCATTTTCTATTCTGTTCCATAGATCCTCAAGTCTGTTTTTTCTAATACCATGCTTTTTTTTTTTTTTAATAACTGTAGCTTCATAGTGTAATTTCAAATCAGGAATTGTGATGTCCTCTTCTTTGTCCTTGTTGTCCAGAATTGCTTTTGCTATTCTAGATCTCTTCTCATTTCAAATGGATTTTAGGATTGTTTTCTCTAGGTCTGTGAGGAATGATATTGGTATGCTGGCTGGAATTGCACTGAATCTATATAACAATTTTGGAAGTATGGCCATTTTCATTATATTAGTTCTGCTCAATCAAGAACAGTTAATATCTTTCCATTTTCTGAGGTCTTTCAATTCCTTGGTTAGATTGATTCATACATATTTCATTTTCCTTGATATTATTGTGAAAGATGTTGTTTCCCTAATTTTTCCTTGGTGAGTCTTTTTTTTAAATTGGTGTGCAGAAATGCTGCTATAGATCTTTGAGTGTTGACTTTGTATCCTGTTATACTACTGAATTTGGTCTTTTGGTGAAGTTTTTGGGGTCTGATATGTAGAAGTTTATGTCATCAGGAAATACTGTAATGATAATGTAACCTTTTCCTTTTAGTTCTTTCTCTTGTCTATTTGCTCTGGCTGATGTTTCCAGACTACACTGAATAGGAGTGGTGAGAGTGAACATCCTTGTCTTGTTCCTGATTTTAAAGTGGAAGTTCTCAGGTTTTGTCCATTTATTATGATGTTGGCTATTGGTTTGTCATAGATGTCTTTTATCAGATTGAGATACCATTCCAATTTTCTATTCCATTTCCATTACCATTCTAATTTTCTGTAGGTTTTTTTTTCTTTAAATCATGAATGCATGTTGGACTTCATCAAATGCTTTTTTCCTGCATCTGTTGAGATGAGCGTGTGGTTTTTGTTGTTGCGTTTGTTAATGTGGTGTGTTACCTTTATTGATTTGTAAATATTGAACTATGCCTGCAGTGCTTTCTTAATGTCTGCAGACTTTAATCTTACAAGTCCCTTTCCTCTTTGGCCCCTTTATAGTCTGTGGATTTGTGTGGAGATTTCTCAGTTTAAACCAGTTTTCCATCTATAAACCAGTTTGTGGAAACTGTTCAAGCTGTCCCAACAGCCCGGAGTGACGCAGATTATTGGATTCTGAGGCTCCTGGTGTGGATTCCTGCTGGTTGTGGGCTGATGCTTGGTACATGATGTGTATTCCAGTGTCCAAGGGATCATTTTGTCACCTTGGGGCCACCCAGAGGAGACCCAGGTGCACCCAGGACTAATGTTGGGAGATTCTGGCAGGCCCAGTGAGGGTGTAGGGCACTGGGAAGTAGCTCATGGGCATTTGAAACACAGCGCAAGTCAGTAGACCTCTAGCCCTTGCTGCCAACCAGGCCGAAGAGTGGCCAAATGCACTGGGTAGGGAATGCTACCTGGGGTCTGGTGATGTGTAGGGTGGAGACTCCATTGCACACAGGTAGGTGGCAGTGCATCTGGCACTGAGTGTGTGCTTCTGCAGGTCAGGCACACTAAGCAGAGACTTATGGGAGATTGGAGAGCCCCATGGAAACCCTGCTTGCCCAGGACTGGTGATAGATGTCAGACAGAGACTGCAGCTGGTCTATGAGTGGTGAGGGACCATGGGAGCTGGGTGTAGACTCAAGCGAGCCTGAGGTGGTAGCTATGGACTCAAACCTCCAGTTTGCTGTGGACAAACTGGAGGCCCTTGGTGGTGACTCACACAAGCCCAAGGTCCGATATTGATGACTCCAGACACAGGCAGCATTCATTTGTTTGTTCTCTCAGACTCTGAGATTGAGCAGGTTGGGAGGCAGCCTCTCTTGACCCTGATCTCTTGCCCCTGGTGTGTGCTGGCAAAAATGCTGCCGTGCTGCATCTTGCCAGTGTTTGGAGAGAGAACAGTGGGTAGAAGGGGCTGCTATACCCTAGTCTATCCTGTGAGACTAGACTCTTCCATACTGCTTGGATTCCTTTAGATATTGGGAGATTCTCAAAATGGCTGTTCCCTGGTGCGAGGGCAGGGCCCTAGTGGACTGGTCTGGTGGACTACCTCCCCTTTTTTTAACTGTTACACATATGTTTTGTTTGATTTTCAAGTATCTTCTTTCAGATTGATTCTTTGTATCAGGGTGTGTGTCCCTTCCCTGCTTAAGTTCCCTGTGTTTCTAGCTAATTTTCTCTGGGTCTCTGTGAAACGGCTCCTTCTATACTCAGCCATGTTGGATCCCTTATACTGAATTTCAGTGATGAACTTATCATTTAGAAAATTTCATGAGGCAGATAAATTGAAAGTAAAAGTTTGAATAGATTTTTCTGAAAAAAGTGAAGCTTGAGATTAGGCTTTTATGATTCCGTGTATTATTTCTTTTAGTCGTAGACATGTGCAAAAAAGGACTCACCTTCAGATAATTTTACTTTAAATTCTGCTTTTGTTATTATCTTTTGAATAGCAGAAACTCATAGTAGATATTTTAAAAACAACCTAGATCTTGGAACAGTACACCTTGTTGGAGAAAACTAAAGTCTTTTACAATTCAACTTCTTAGGATAACTTCTAAAAATTTGGAATATAATCTTATGTATTTTTATCCTTGATGACATTTATTATCATTATTAATATTTTAACAAAATCTAGCATTGTAGGACACACATTATTTTTAAATTTGCTTTTATTGCCCACTTAGCAATGTCTTAGATTACTTCTTATTTGTATACATAATTATGTACCTGATTCTTTCTGAGTTCTTTTCAGATTATTTTAAGTGTATAGCTTTTCCTTGATTTCAGATTAGTCTATTAATAAAAATTCCATTACCACTTTAATTTTTTATAGGTGAAGGGAACTAAAATTGAATAAATATCTACTATGTACCAGTACTTAGGTACTTTTTATCCCATTTTTCTATTTGAAATGTTCTAGTTCAGAGAAATCAAGTAATTTGTCAGAGTAATTAAATAATTAGTAGGTAACTCAAACCAGACCTATCTGGCCACAAATACCTTAATTTTACTTTTACTTGTCTCAAAGTACTTTGAAATATATTGGTTGCTGATATACAAACACTGTAGAAGAAAATAACCATAAAAATACATTCAACCGATTTTAAGTATCGTTCATTTAAGTAAGTTCAGTGGTACATTATACTTCACTCAAAGCTTTCAGAGTTCTAACTGTGGGAGACTGTATTACTTCGCAAAATCCTATTACTTTGCTCTCCACAGTTTGGTTAGATGCTCACTAGAGAGGAGAACACATCTGAGGAAGGTGTTCACCATCCATATTTGCTAGGGATTTTATTACTACTACTTCTTCTGCCCTGTTAAAATTTTGAAGGGAGTTTTAAAAATAGGAAATTTTTTTTCCCTAAAAATAGGAAATCTTTGGTTTAACATTTCTACTTAAAGGCACATTAACGTAGTTTAATCAAGGGAAAAGTTCAAGGTGGTGTGCTTCTAATCACTACATAGTAAGATTTATTGTTACTAGTTTGACATGATAATACAGTAATATGATGTCTCTTATAGTGTCTTAACTACAGGATGGAGATGTTCCAAATTGTAAAGTAAAAGCTACAAAATAATATCTAAATACAGATTTCCTTGGTGCATAAAACAAAATCAACCTTTACCCAATCAAGGCAAGGATCATGGGTTGACAATAAACAGTGCTGACCTTTTAATCATCTTCTGTTGAATATGCTAAAAAAAAGGTTAGACAAGCATCCTATGCTTTATAGTAAACGACTCATTTATGATTTCCAGTCTGTTAACCTTGGAGATAGCACTAGCCTGCTTCTGTATCAGCTCTGAGTTTTATTTGTCATCTCCGGGGTAGTGTGGTAAAGACAGTGTTCTTGATTTAAACATTTCAATGCACCATTTCCTTCTTGATTTTACAATAGTCTTAATTGTAAAGTAAATCCAACTATCACCTGGGTAACTGCATTAGGTTCAGCAATAAACACAGAGCACCTTACACGTGCATTTCAATGCGCTTTCATTCTGGGATTCAGTAATTCTGTGAGGTCTGTTGGTTCAAGATCACACAAGGAGCCCATCATCACTATGAGGCCTCTGGCTTTTTGCCTTGGTTATTGGAGGAAAGCCTGTTGTTTTAGCACTGTGTCCCAACCACACAGGGCATCAGGTATTTGAGTTGAAAACATAGGGTCGGGAGAGAGTGGGACAAACAGAAGGAAGAACCCTGGCTTCAGGCAGAACAATCTAGAGTCTTTCAGAATAAACAAAGAAAATGGAGATTCAGACAGTCAGAAACTAGAAGGAGTAATTGTCTATATCATCTTTTCCTACATAGGGCCCAGGACATACTGTCTCAATGTTTTCTCCTAGAGCTTTTGTAAACCATTCTACCCTAGGAAGATTGAGAATGACGGATGGTCAGATCAGGAACGGATTCAGCAGAGAGCTGTATTTTCATTGAGGTACTGTTTTTTTCAATAATTGTTTTTGAGGGGAACCTTACACACAGAACTTATTTTATTCATTCATCCATCCTTCCATTTATCCATTAATATTTGTTTAGCCTCTACTCTCCTCCTGGCTTTCTGCATGATCATTAGGGACATAATGGAGAACAAAACAATTGTCTTTTTTTAATCATCTTGGAGAGTACAGGCAAGTGAGCAAAGCTGATTTGGAGTGAGATTTTAGAAAATAAGATTATTTTGACGAGCTTGTGGCCACCTAAATTTACTTTGAGCTTTTGAATGCTACATGATTGGCTTTATTTGAATGAGTTCAGAGCTTTTGTCAATGTTTTTGAGGGATGAGGTAGAATAGATGACTTTACAGATATTGCCTTCAGGGAGGAAGTGACTTTGAATAAGACATGGTTAGTGTACTTAATAGCCAGTTAGATTTCGATTCTGTTGAGGTGAGGTGGATTTCTGTCAATGTGGGTTTGAAAAAGATTTGGGCAGAATGTGATTGAGACGACACTCAACAAGATGAATATATTAAAAAAAAAACAAAAAAAACAAAAAAAAAACAAGATGAATATAACTGTGATTGCTGATTGAATGATTTTTTTTTTTTTTTTTTGCCTCTGGACTGACCTGAATGTAGATATATATCACCATCTTTATTATTGGTATTGCGAAATCTTGCTTTATGAAGAATTGAGCACATTTGCTCCTAATACTCACGGTGCTGGCTATTACCAAGAAATAACAAAAAACCTTTATTTAAAAGGATGAACATCCTTTTATCTCTTTATGCGATATACAAGGTGGCACAAATGAGGTTTTGGACCATTTGTGCATATAATGTGTATACATCTAGTCATTAATGTACAGATTGCCTCAAATTGAATTAATTTATCTCTATGCTGTAGAACTTTGTTTTTATTTCTAAATAGTATCAGTCAGGTTATCTCATTAAAAATTAAGAGTTTCTCCTGGGTGAGATGGCACACGCCCATAGTCCCAGAACTCCAAAGTTTGAGGCAGGAGGATCACCATTAGTTTGAGGCCAGTCTGGGCTACATACCACAGTGAATTCAAGACCAGTTTAAACTACATAGTGAGAACCTGTCTCAAAAAAATCCAAAACCCAAAAATGAAGTGTTTCTTTAAATTGCTTCTAGAGATTCTACAATAAATTATAAACTCCTAGGAAGAAATATTCGTAAGGTATCCTACAAAAATGGAGTTCATGCTGCTTCAGAGTGCATCTAATGGAAAGGCAGGCTCGCGAAAACATTACTGTGTGTCCTTATCCACCTTGGCACTGTGTGACTTGTGGCTCTTCCCCAAAGTCAAAGTAGCCATGAAAGGTAAATGCTTTGAATTGATTCAGGGCATCGAGCCAGCCACAACTACCCAACTAAAGATGCTCAAGAAAGAGGCTTTCCAGACCTGCTTCAAGAAGTGGCAAGAATGATGGGATAAGTGTGTTTGAAGCAAGAGTATAGTATTTTGAGGGGAATTAATGGCAAAGTGTCTTTTACTGTAATCAATTTTTAAAAATTTAAACATTGACTGGTTTTCATTTGCACCTGATATCTTTTTTCCTAGATATGAATTATCCTTTCAATAGCTTAATATTGAACAAATAGATTTTTTACTAAAAAGGAAGGTTAATTTAGTATAATTATATTATTTAAAAGTGTTAAAATATTCAAGGAACATTTATTTTCATAAATCTCAAAAAATTGCTGCTGCATTTAAATCATAAACGAACTCATGTATGAATTACTGTAGCCATCCAGAATTCTCCACCAATAATTTTTTAAAAACTTCATGCAATTTCAGTGTTGGGGAGACCTTAAACATTCATGTAATGTACTTCCTATATTCAATAAAATTTAGTATGAAGCAAAAAGCAAAATTTTGATTAGGTTGAGAATGAAAAGCTAGACATTTAATGAACACAAGAGCAAGAATAGAAGAAAGTGCTTCTATTAAACCCTGATGTTTATATTGCTTTTTAAACTCATTAAAAAATGTCATGTCAAAAAAAAAGTATTGTACACTGAGTGATATGAAATTAAAAAATGTCATGTCAGAGTGACACTAAGTCATATAGAGTTAAGTAAACGTTTAAAAAGACACATATATCTTTTGGTATTTTCAACATCTTTCTTAATTTTCAATAGTTAAGAAAAATAAATGTAAAATTTTAATCTATATAAGAAAGCAGCAAATCTTTATTCATTCATAGATAATTAAAAGGAAATATAGATACTTGTAGAATAAACAAGGAAGGAGAAAGAAAAGTTAAGTATGGGTGAATCTGCCCCACTTATCACTCTGTATACATACTGTCTTTGGGTGGTATGTTCATTCACTTGTCAAAGATTTAATAAATATTTATTGCTAAATATTTCCTGGTGCTTTTGATGCATTAGTGCACAGAACAGATAAATTCCTGGCCTAGGAAGAGTTTATATTTTAGTAGGTGGAGACTTGCAATAAAAAGTAGAGAAAATTATATATTATGCTGGGAAGATTTGCTGAGATAAGATGGGGGATTTTTATGGATAGAATATTTTATTTAAAAAAACTTTCATTGTTTATTAGCCTTCTAGGTAAAATTTAATTCAATTTACCTGAATAAAGTGCAAACTATATCCATTTAAGTTGTATTTGGAGGATTGCAAACCTACTGTACACATTACTTGTCTGGCTATAAAGGGAAGAGGACGCCACTGATGTTTAATGAGTACCATGTGTGCATGGCTATGAAAGCTCATGTCTGTGAATAGGACTATGCACCAGAGTCTGCATCTCATAAGCATCTTATTTAGGCATCGCAGTAGGATAGGTAATTTACACACAGTGAAACACATAAACTCAACAGGTAGCAGCGGATGTTAGAGCTCAAGGGAATGTAGCGCTGCCTGACTCTGTCTGCTGCTCCTGTCCTTGTTATGTTGCAACCACCTATCTAGTTTCGCATCTACTCTGTTAACACTAATCATTTCTTATTAAGCACCAAGTCTGAGTTTCTTCCTTATTGTCCTAGAAAATTAGAAGTACTACATTTAATTTGGTTTATTACATTGTCTTATAGTGGCTCAAAATATTTGGATAAAGAGTTTGATATTTTGTCATTTAAAGAAAACATTATTATGCCTATCATTCACACTTTTGAATCTACCAATTTACACACACACACACACACACACACACACGAGGATTCTTTTAAAGCATTTATTGGTAGAGAAAAATTAAAAATAATGCTTGCATAGCTGTCAGAAGCATTAAAAGAAAATTGCTGCAAAGTGCGGGGGGTTTCTGGGTCCCTGTGTAATGACTCCTGCCTCTCTTTGGGTCCTTTCCTTCAATCCAGCAAAGAATGAAGAAGTGGAGCTTTTAGCAGAAAATGGGGGTATCAAGACTGATACGGCGTGGCATGAGTTTACTTAAAGTGTGGCAAATGCAGAGGAAGCAGAAGAGGAGTCATCTTAACACCAGAGCGAGCTGCCAGATAGCTGGGGATGCCCCATGAGTTTGAGGTGTACTTCGTACTTACAGGACCAAGCTGGTCCCTAAAAATAACTGTTTTGCTGGTTGGTGTCATCTAGGCCAATCAGAGTTTTGGCCCTTGTTTCTGGGAAGGAGACAAGGTCAGTTAGGATTTCTTAAGTGTGCAGTAAATGTGAGTAACACGTTCACAAGGTGTACATTTCTCTAGTATACAGGAGGGTACATTTCTCAGGTACATGGTACACAGATAGACGTGATGATTTTATAATCGTCAGCCACAGATAAACATGTAATGATTTTACAGTGTCAGCCATCTGGGTCTCGTCTTGCTCTTTTTGTTTTTGGCCTATACACCTCTAATCTGCCTTAACAGAACAAATACACATTCTTCAAATAATATTTTTATCATATCAGAGAAAATAACATTTATTCCGAAAATATATAAAATTTAAAGTTAGCTTTTAGTGGTGTGGTGACAGGCTGAAATTTTAGTAGTGGATCCTTTGAATTTTGGTGAAGATCTGTGAAAAAGTATGTATAGTGATCATTTTAGTAACTAAAATTACATGTTTCTGAGAATATGTTTCTGTAATTGGATTAATTTTGTAGGTGGAATTTGTTAATTGACAAATTGCTTCATAGCATCTTACAAACTCCATGAAAATTTGCATTTGTAGTATTTTTCAGCAAAATTTATATTAGTAGTTTGGTAAGAAATAGATGATTAAAATCTTATTTGTGATTTCAGCCAATGCGGATGATCAACAAACAGATGATTTTTGTTTTTACCCGTTTCTTTCATAATCGGGATGTCATGAAGCATCTAGAGTCCCATGAAATTCTCCAAATGGGTTATTCCATTTTTCATAATCTTAATGGAACTCTCCAATCTTTTTTTTTGGTGCTGGGGATCGAACTCAGGGCCTTGTGCTTGGAAGGAAGCACTCTAATCACTGAGCTAAATCCCTAGCCCATCTCCAATCTTATTAATAGATTGCTAGAGATTTTGGTTATCATTTTGCTCATAAAAAACTAAAAAAAAATAAAAACACTCAAGAAAGAATTCATATTCTTATAATGCTTTAAAGTTTTTAGGCTGAATGGATTAGTCCAAGAATTAGAAGGGTGAAGGGGTTTACTCCTTTGAGTGTCAGGTTCTTATCCACACTCTGAAATGATAACTCGTATATAATGTTTTATTTTTCAAATTTAGCCCAACAGCTTTCCCTTGGGGGATTTATCTGGTTTTCTATATAGCGGTTACTGGCTTTTGATTATAGGTGCAAGTTTGGTTTACAGTACCTATAGGAAGGAAATGAGCATTACTGCAATTCGTGAGTGACTTTTTTTTTAGTAACAGTGATAGCTGGCTACCTGACATTTATGATTTGGCATGATAGTTGTAGTATAAATGGCAGATTTAAAAAAAATTATAGATCATTTCTACTAAAAGCTCAAGGTACTTTATGACTATACACTTATCCCAGATAATGTGATAGTAGTGGTTTAAACTGGGAAACAAAGTAACCCTTTATACTGGGAAATAGAGTTTTGAGGGGCCATTGCTGATAGATTTGTTGTGTGTTTCCCTCGTCTTCAGGTTCTATGGTATTCTCTGAGGTAATCTCAAATTCTTCAGTGGTTGTTGCGGTAATTTCAGGTTCACTTGTTTTGCGTTTAATCCAAGTCTTTAGGGTGGTTTTGTGTTCTATTAAGAATTTTGGGTGTGGAGTAGCTTCCTGCTCAGTGGTGCTTTCCAGAGTTTCAGATGTGGTCTCCGGCGTGGATTCCTGTTCAGTGGTGCTTTCCGGAGTTTCAGATGTGGTCTCCGGCGTGGATTCCTGTTCAGTGGTGCTTTCTAGAGTTTCAGATGTGGTCTCCGGCGTGGATTCCTGTTCAGTGGTGCTTTCCGGAGTTTCAGATGTGGTCTCCGGCGTGGATTCCTGTTCAGTGGTGCTTTCCGGAGTTTCAGATGTGGTCTCCGGTGTGGATTCCTGTTCAGTGGTGCTTTCCGGAGTTTTATATTCTGTGGTAGTTTCTTGTGTGGTGGTGGGTGCTAATGTGGTTTCCTTCTTGGTTGGATGGAAACAAACTACACGATAGGAAGATGGTGTTAGATGTAGCTTCTTACAAGATTTTCTAGGTTGATCATGTGGTCTATATTTTTGTCTCAATATATTAAATGTTTTCACATGATACCTGTGTGTGTTTACACGATACCTGTGTGTCCTCAAGTGATACCTGTGCTTCTTCAAGTGATACCTATGTGCATTCACAGGATACCTGTGCATCTTCACACGGTACCTGTGTGCGTTCACATGATACTTGTGTGTGTTCACAGGATACCTGTACATCTTCACATGATACCTGTGTGGCAGTGGGTGAAGAACAGTGCTAATTTTATGAACAGGACGAAATTTTGAGAAAGAGAAAAAAAAACGTTGCTCATTCTTTCGTTTAAGGAGTGCTGTGTTTTGGTTTATACTCTTAGTAGTCTGTAAAAATAGAAAACAGAATATTGTTCATGAATGAAATAATTTATTGAAATTTAGATAAATCAAGCATAATCTAAATTTGGAACTATCTCATTTTGTCAAAATATACATAGAACATAGCATATAGTTTAATGAATTAAGAAGGCAAATATTTGCGTAACCACAACACAGATAAAGAAATAAGTACCATTACTCCAGAAGACCACTTTGTCTCTTTCCAGTTTTTAACCCCTGTTCCTTCTCATAGTTAAGCACTATCCTAAATTTTAACACTTGCTTAGACATTTTTAATTTTGTATAAACACACTAAAGCAATAGGTATTTCTTTTCCTCAATGTTATGTTTGTGAGGTCACTCATCTTATTGAGTATAACTATAATTAATTTTTAAAGTCACTGTAGAGTATCCATACTCTTCTATAAATTCATCACAAATTTATCCATTCTACATTTTATAGACCATATAGCTGTTTGCAGTGTTTGTTTATTAGAAATGACAATACTATGGATGTCTTTGTATAAATCTGTTGTTGTAGATGTGCATGCATTTTCTTGGGGAAGGTAATTAAGTCATACCCATATCTGATGTCTGAGTATATGTGTCTTCAATAGTGGTAGAGAAAGCTATACAGCTTTTCAGAGTGATTTCTCTGATTTGTTCTCCTAGTAGTAATGTATGAAAATTCTGTTGCTCTAAACCAACACCAACACTTGCTATTGTCAGTCTTTTTAAATTTTAACCATTCTGATAAGACTATAATAGCATCTTACTGTGGTTTACATGTGCATTCTTCAGATTACAAATGAAGTTAATTTTATATTAATTAGATATATGAATATGACTAACATCTTGAAGATATTTTATTATCTTCTAAACACTTTAGTGTATAGTCTTTTACTTTGAAATTTATAATTTATTATGTTTTTGGGGGGAAGAAGAAAGATGGGTGATATGAATTTAAGATTACATTGTTTTTCTGATTAGGATATGTAACTACTTTAGTAATCCTTTTGAAATAACCATTCTTTCTCCACTGATTTGTAAGGTTACCTTTGGTATAAACTAGGGGCCCGTATATCTTTGGAAACATTTCTGGGGTGTTTATTTTGTTTCAGTGGAGTTTCTATTTATCTTTTGCCAAATTGTGCTTTGTAATTTCTCTGGCTTTATAATAATTCCATGAACCTTTCTTTCTTTCTCTTTTACTTCCAAGAGTATCATTGATTAGTTGATTGATTGATCAGTTTTCTTGAGGCAGGGTCTTGCTAGGTTGGAATAGGGTCAAGGTTTGGGTTAGCAGTTGGTCTTCAACTCACTATGTAGCCCAGGCTGGCTTCGAACTCAAGGTGATCCTCCTGCCTCACCCTCCCCAGTTCTGGGATTACAGGCATGCATCACCATGCCTGACCTCTTGGCTATTCTTACTAGGCAAGCACTCTAACAACTGAGCTAAATCCCCAGCTCTTGGCTATTCTTAAACATTTGAATTTCTGTATAAGTCTAGTGATTGGTTTGCCAGTTTCCACAAAAATCATCTTGGACTTTTGATTAAGATTATTAAGAATAATATCTTTACATTAATGACTCATTCAACCTATGAATGATAGGTTCCTCTTCTTAGATTTTTAATTCTTTCTGTAGCATTTTATAGTTTTAAATTTAGAAACCTGACATATCTTTTCTTGAGTTTTCCCCTCAAATGCTTTTTTGTACTCTCTTATCTTCTGCTAAAAGCAATAGAAAATATATCACCTTAATATAGACAAATTGTTAATATCACCAGTGTTTTAGGAATAATGGTTTGTATCAGGCCATTGGACAAAGAGCTACCACCAAATGAAGTCCTTGTTGAGGAGAAAGGGAATGTGGGCTGGGTAGCTGCAACAGGAATTTATATATTTACCTTTCAGCAGTTTACATTTTTTCTCTTTATCTTTTGCTTAATAAAGCAGTTTTGTTTTGCACATGTTCCATTTGCTGTATTAGGACCGGACTTTTCTGGGAAGTAGGTTGTATTTTCCCTGTAGTCACTCTGCTGCACAGAAGCACAGGAGGGCTTCTGGTTCCTAATTGTAATTTTATTTTATTTTATTTATTTATTTATTTATTTTTTATTTTAAACCAAGAACATGTATTGGTACATTCTACATACAATGGTCACATTCATTACATTGATTCTGTACCTATACATGATGTATCTTGGTTCTCCCCCCTCTTCCCCCCTCCCCTCTGGACCCTCCCTCCCTATTTACAGCAGGTTCATTCATCATTTTCCATATTTTCCCATTCCCCTCTCTCCCCTGTTGTCTTTCTGCTTTTCCCTTTCTTTCCTTCTAGTACTCCTCTTCCTAATTGTAATTTAACAGCCATCGTTTCCCCAGCCGCCACTGACCACCATTCTTTTCTCAACTTACATGAGATCAACTCTTTGTTTGTGGCTAATTTTTAAGGGTAGCTTTTCTTCTGCTATAAATGAGGGTCTATAACACAGTAGATTTCACATTTCCATGACTCTGGGAGTCTGTCTTTTTGGTTATAGTGTTGGTGAATTATGGCTTCTAAGCTTCTGAGCAGGTCCTTCCCTGCTTCTTTTCCTACTTTCATTGGAATATTATCTTTCTTTTGCTTCTACTTGTCCTTTCCTTGGTCAGTTTACCTGTATTTCAACAATTTTTATTAAATGTATAAATTAATGTATCTGGAAGGCAGCTTTGTTTGTTAGTTTACAGAATTCTCAGAACCTAGGTTGGTCCATATTATTTGGTCTTTTTCAGATTATTTTGGTCTCAAAGACAAGTTATAGACTTTTCATTTAGTTAGGGAAAAGAGGCCACTAATTTTGCTCTAGTTGCTTCTTTTAATTGTAAAAGTCATTATTTTAGGAAATAGGTATGATTTGCTTATATACAGTATCTCATATATGTATTGGAGCTTTAACCAAACTTTATCTCCTTGTGAATATGGGAAACAGGTGGTTATTTGGTGAAAAAAAGAAATGTTTTAAATTAAATGCTTAAAAGATACAAGCTACCTTGCTGAATTTATGTCCACAGTAAGAGTATAGCAACCAGAATGACTAGTTTTTAAGGTTCCAGTTGCAAATGACATGTGATTACCGACCCAGTCAGTATTATAAATTGTGGAAACCATCTCTAGATCTACATAATTATGAATCTCACATAAATTATTTATAAATCTTCATAGAGATGACCCTATCAGACTTGAAAGCCAAGGGGAAGATCTTACTTCCAAATTATGAAGACTCAAACTGTTAAATAAACAAGGGCAAAGAAAATGAACACAACTAGACTTTCATTTCAGTGCTTTTTTGCTGATGGCACTTTGGCTTAATTGGCACCCTGACCACCGCTGAGTAATGTGACATTTTAGTCACCAAGTATTCTGGAGGGATGCCTGGAAATTGATTCTAGTGAGAAAAGAGGCCTGGGATAGTGTCAAGCTGTCACAGAAGGAAGGTGATTTTTAAAAACTTGAACATTAATGCCTTTGCTTCTTGGAGAGAGAGAAAGCAGCCAGGGTATAAAAGTTTTTACTGAAACAGCAATATTGA
Source organism: Hystrix cristata (assembly GCA_004026905.1). Lineage (NCBI taxonomy): Eukaryota > Metazoa > Chordata > Mammalia > Rodentia > Hystricidae > Hystrix > Hystrix cristata. Next base: position 37,643 of record PVJO010012409.1, read on the forward strand.
ACTGCATGATGACAAGTGAACAGCTCATTATGAAGGTATCATTCAATCTTGTTGGGTGAGTTGCCAAAATTCTAGCATTTGGAAAGTTTAGAGAATATAACAAAACTTAAAACTCATCCTAGTGAATTGTACAGAATAAGAAAGACAAAGTATTATGATTGATCTTATTGGACTTACCGAGAAGTTGGAAGTAAGAAACCAAAGTCCAAGAATCAGGAAGAATGTTTTCATCTTTTCTCATATGCCCTGAAAATGATCAGATGGTCACTTAGCTACACTGACGGATACATTTGCTAGGTTCAAGTTATTCAGCTGAAAAATGGACTTTTCACTTTCAGTTATAATTCTCAGGAATTCTGCATAGCGATGATGAGAAAATGTTCAGTAATTTTGCATAAAGAAAAATTTTCATTGCAACTATCTTTACTGCAAAATACTAGTCTTCTTGGAAGGAACACTGGTAAACCTACTAGTGTTGTGTTTACTTTGAGCCTTTATTCTTCTTGTCTGGGACGGAGCAGGGAGGAAGGGCGAGGGTGAGCCCACCAGCATGTCACTCGCTGCTCCCTCTTCATCAGAGTCACAAGTGGCACCACTCGATCCCACTGTGCCTTCCTTCCAACTTTCTGCCTGAGGGCAAGCTGCTGCCAGAAAACACCCATTTAAAAAAGTGAAAAAGCTACCATATAAATAGACACATATTGCTTCCTTAAAATTAAAGGAAGAATTTTAGTACATTTATGGTTATGGCTTTTTAAGTTTTCTTAGACAGTACACTTTTATAAAAAGTTTTAAAAATATTTGCTACAGTATATATTTTTAATTTCATGGTGCTGGGAACGGAACCCAGGGCCTTGTGCATGTTGGTGAAGTGCTTTACCACTAAGCCGTGCTCCAGTCCTAGACAGTGCACCGATCATAGTCTTTCCGAGGAACTTATACGTGAATAAATGAAGGACAATCATTGCCATAGTTGGTTTTCATTGTGTCTCACAAAAACTTTTCTTATTACAAAAGAATTTTAACAAGTCCTTCATCTCAGTGCCGAAGGGTTTTCATATTCTGCGTCATCTCATCTGTAAGAGAGTCACCTTCATTCTTCTCCAATGTGTTCTACTGCTTCTAGATGCTTTCCGTAAAATAGCTACATCACCTACCAAGATTATGTAAATAACCAGAAAGGGTGGAACAGGGCATAGCTCATTAAGAATCATTTTTTGATTGTGACATTCAGGGTTTTAAAGTTCATATTATATTCAGAAGGGGGTCTCTGCTGACTGTAACTATGACCACAGACATCTGTTTACATAATATGAGTGAGAGAAAGTGCACCCTAAAAAACAGAAGGTGGGTAATTCCAGGTTACTCTGTGGAGTTTCACAAAAGGAAAGGGCTTCTGAAGCTGGAGAGGATATTTTTGGAGGATTTAGTACTTGGGTTGATAGAGAGCAGAGTTGCATGGCAGCAAAGAAGAGCGATCTCTTCCCACACTCCACTCCTCACTGGAGGAAAAATGTTTCCTTATATGTAAAAGAAAAAAATTAACACATTTCTCATGGAGTCACTTTAAGAAGTAAATGACCTAATGATGTGAAAGTACTTGAAAGCTATCATGGGATTTCCACTTTATGTGGCCCTTTTGTGATTATAATCTTCTCCAATACCTCAATTTCCACATCCCCAGCTGTTTAGATTGTATATTTGATGCATGATCTTTTTTTTGGTAGGCTCTGCACTAAGCACAGTGGGCGATACAGAGATTTCTAAAGCTGCATTCCTGTGGCAAGAAGGTCAATATCCAAAATGGTAGTTGTGTGTAAGGTTATCTGCAATGAGGGCACAAAGAAGCACAGTTATATTGAGGTCCCCCAAAGGTGTGTTTGTTAATGTCTCGGAGTAACCTCAGATGTGCTCTGTCCATGGTGACTTTCTTTTTGCTGCAGCTCTACCAAGTGACTGCAGTAGACGTCTGGGAATTCTTTGATTTTCTGAAAAGAAAATGTACTTTTCATCTCAGGTTCCCTTATGAAGGTTCCCTTATGAAGGTTTCTTCATAAGGGAAACTGGGTTTCTTTTCAAAATCTTTTTCTTCAGCATAAAATGACCCCTTTTTCAAAAAATACAATGTCACAAGGTTTTTATGCAAATTGATCTGAATTAAAATAGAATTTTCATCTCAAATGCAACTCTCCTAGTACCTACCTTCAAGGGGGATGTTTCTTCTCATGCACGAGTCAGAAGGCAGGTGAAGCTTCACGGTGGCCAGCTACTGGCTTCTGGCGTCCTCACGAGGCCGGCGGAATGCAATGGGAGGGCTTTTTAAGAGGCATTCTGCTTCTTATAGTCTTCAGTATGTGTTGGCGACAGGAGAAGGGTAGTTGGTAGAGAAAGTCACTTCTGGATTGATAATCTTTATTCACACAAAGAAACGGTAGTTATGATGTTTGTCCTTTTGTGTCTGTTCATTACTGAGGAACACTGTGATTCTTTGAGTCACTTTGTCCCATTGAAATTTATGTCATAGGATTAAACCATGTGAGTTATTTTGGGTCATTAGGCTCCCACTGTCAATACTAAGATGCCAAATTGTTTTCTATAACTTTGCACCCATTAAGGTTTAATTTACCTTCCAGATAGGGACTCATGCAAATATTTACCAAGTCTTCCAAAAGCACACCAAATAGTTCCATGAGCTGTGGAAAGTAAAGACGTGAAAAGACGTTGGCTAGATGTTTACCAAATCCATTTTTAGTTCCTGGGAACACAGCTAACCTGAACTTCCCATCATATTTCTGTCTAAGGGCCTTCTGTCTAGTTCTGCCAGTGAACATGAGCAGAAAAAAGTTCGATGCTTCTAAGCTTGGTGCTAAAGTGTGCCTGTTTTGGTTAGCAGAATAGAATCTGTAGAATATATACAATAAAGAGGATTTATCATATTGGCTTGCTGGATCAGTCTAGATAATCCATGTGGCTGACTGCATGCTGGAGAGCCGGAGGAGGCAGCATCAGGTCAGTAAAAGAAACTGGGTGCCCCAGAAGAAGAGACCAAGGATGCAGCTCCAGCCTGAGCTTCTTGGCCTTGAAGATACCTGGAAAGTTATTGGTATGAGTCTCATTGAAGGACTGTGGAAGCCTAGTTTGATGTCCACAGGAGATGAGAATGGCAAAATTGTACTCACTCAAGCAGAATTGTGCCTGCGAACACAGGCCACATTCTTCCTTCTTCTCCTCTTGGTCTGTCTGAGCTGCAAACCTATCAAATGGTGTGACTCACAATCAGGGCGGGTCTTCCCGCCTTACACTGCTGGCCTATGTGCCAATCATCTGCAGACACACCCCCAAAGACACACCCAAAAGTGTACTGCATTTATCTCCTACATGTCTATAAATCTAGTCAAATTAATAGGATTAACCATCATATTGTACCCACTGACAACACCCAAACACATCTCCTTTTATTTTTATTTCAGATCTTTTTTATTAGTATATGTTTGCAGTACAGAACGTTTACATTTCTTTTGTGGAGTTGGTACATGTACCTAACACACTTTAATTCCCTTTTTATCCCCTCCTCCACCTCTTGATCCTCTTCCCCTTTAAGAAAGATCTATCTCTCTACTTCCTATTATCTACCTTTTATTTTGCTCTTTACACTTTGGGTTTCTCATATAAAATAAACCATGCGATACTGAAGCTTGTGTGCTTATTTCACTTAACATTATAGTCTCAAGGTATATCCATTTTCCTGCTCTGCCTTGTGCTCCTTGCCACAAGCCTCAGAACATCAGGGCTAACCAATTTTGGACATACAACTTTCCTCTATAAACTTACTATCTCAGGTACTTGTTATATTAATGGAAAGCTGACTAACACAATGATCTGTTGGGATTTAGCAATGGTAATGAAGATGGGTCAACAAATAAAAATAAAATTGGTTAGTGTACCTTACCACATTAACAGAATAAATGATAAAAATCACATGATCATCTCAATAGATGCAGGAAAAAAAGCATCTGACATAATTCAATATCTTTTCAGCTGGGTATTTTATCTCAGTGGTGAGAGCACTTGCCTTGCAAACACAAGGTCCTGAGTTTGATCCCCAGCACACACACACACAAATTCAATATCTTTTCATCATAAGAAAAAATGGTGGATGGAAAAAATTCCATTAACTTAAAAAGGCTGTAAAAGCCTACAGCTAACATAATCTTCAACAGTGAAAACCTGATGCTTTTTCTCTAGGATGAGAGCATACCAAGGATACCCACACTCACCCCTTGTATTTAATAGAGTACTGAAATTTCCAGCCAAAGAAATTAGGTAAGGAAAAGGAACAAAATGCATTGTAATTAGAAAGGGAGAAATGACATTTTATGTTTTCAGATGTCATGATCTTAAATGTAGAAATTCTAGAGTCCACACAAAAACGTCTTGAAAATAATGAATGCGTTTGGTAACATTGTAAGATGGGTTCCAATCCTTGGGCCATGGACTGGTGCAGGCCCATGGCCAATTAGAACTGGACCACACAGCAGGAAGTGAATGGCAAGTGAGTGAGCTAAGTTTTATCTGTATTTACAGCCACTCCTGACTTGAATTATTACTTGAGCTCTGCCTTCTGCCAGGTCAGCTGGGGCATCAGAGGAACAACTCTGTGGTAAATTGTGCATGCTAGGGATCTTTGAATTTCTTGAAACTGTCTCCCTCTATCTTTGTGGAAAAATTGTCTTCTGTGAATCTTGTCCTGGTGCCAAAAAGGTCGGGGACTGCTATTGTAGGATACAAAATCACCTCGCAAAAGCCTGCTGACAGCTAAGACTGTGGCCCACCTGGGATAAGTGTCCAAGCCCAGAGGACCTGAGAAACACACCCCCTAGCCCAGCCAATGCCATGTGCTGCCAGGGTCCTGCCTCTGAGCCTGGAGGAGCAGCGTGTACCGCCTGACAGCACCCAGTAGATGCCACAGTCCACTGGGGACCCGTTCACGAGCCTAGAGGACTCTGGAATTCAGCACCCCGACCCCAGCCCCTGGGTTCTCTAAAGCTCAGGGCAAGGACTGACAACCAACAGGTTCACCTGGTTGGAGAAGAGACCAAGCACTGAGGAGGAGAGGAGAGTCTCTTGGACTGAAGTGATACACTTTCATAGAGATTGGGTAAGAGGCAGCTTTAGGAGCTGGATTTGGAGAGGGTGAGAGCTAGTTAGGGATCTCCTGGGATCACCTGGGAGTCCTGGGCTGAGACCAGGAAGATCTCAGGGTCTGTATTCTGTTGTGGGAGGCCAGGCTTGGTGAGAGTAATTGTCAGAGGGGGTAGTGCTGAAGAAGGCACCTAACCCAGTGGCATGTTTGAGCTCTGTCCCGGCTGTTGACATCCAACAGAAATCAGTGCTCTGAATTACTGCAGGTCAGTAGAAGGGTGACCTGATGTCTTCGCTAATAACAGAGTCCTCTTCATTTTGGTGAAGGACTGTTCACGAGTGGTTCTTATAGTTTGTCAATATCCAGTTGACATTTGATGACTTTGTTTTTGCTGAATTTACTGCCATAGAAGAGGTAGCATAGCAGTGGCTGGCAATTTGTCTTTGTCTCTGCACCAGTATGTGCATTGTCTGGGTGGGAGGTCATGAACAATACTGTGGTTCAATCCACAGAACAGGGCGCTAGGCCAAAGAATTTGCAAGCCCCAGCACAGAAGCCCCCAACAAACAAATGAAACAAAACAGCCCCCCCCAAACCCAGAAACATGAAAAGGCAAGTAAACAAAATGCCTCCAAAAGCTGCCGACTCCCTCAAAATTAGTAAAGAAGGTATACAGCAGATAGGGCTGAAAAAATACCAATGGTGGCAAAACAGTTCTACAAGGTGAATGGCAAATGTAAAGAAATAACTAATCACAGAATGATTCTAATGAAACAAATGATCAACGAGTCCAGAGAAGACGCTAATAAACAGCTAGTGGAGCTAAAGAAAGAGATGCCAAACATGAGTGCCCAGCATAGAAAAGAAGGGGAGTCCATAAGAAAGTTCCAAACAGAAATTTAGCAGATTAAAAACGATTGAAAATACGAGGGGCAGAAGGGACCAATGGGAAGACACTGTCAGATCTAAAGGGCAGGCTGTGATCATTGGTCACTTAATGAGAAATACCTTTAAAACAACAAAAGAACATGAAAAATGGATTCAGCATCCCCTAGATGACCCAAAGAGGTCAATATAAGAGTAATTGGAATTAGCAAACAATTAGAAGATACCACAAAGGGCATAAAAAAGACCTCTTTACACAAGTAATAGCAAAAGACTTTCCAGATCTGGAAAAAGAATTTAACATAAGTGAAAGCATATAGAAGCTCAAATAGCCATGATCAGAACAAAACCACTCCACATCACATAACAATTAAAATTCTAGAAACACAACACAAGAACAAGCCTTAAGGGCTGCTAGAGAAAAGCAACGAATCACTAAAGAAGGAAAACCTAACAAATTGCAAGTTTTCTCAACACTAATCTTAAAGGCAAGGAGAGCACGGAATGAAGTGCTTCAAATTCTTAAAGAAAATAACTTCCAACCCAGACTGTTATATCCCACCAAATTATCTTTCAAAATTGATGGAGAAGTAAGCTATATCTGTGATTAAAAAACGCTTAAATTCATGATCACCAAACCAACACTCCAAAATAATTCTCAAGGTTTATTTTAGAAGGAGACAGTGAAGCTAACAATGTCAAATGATCCAATAAAATGAATGTGCCAGGTAGAGATAGTAATTATGTAGAAGGGAAAGAAAGCCAAACAGCAACAAGAAATTAATGCAACGACATGTACAAGTCAGTGCCTACCAGTGTAAATGAAATTACCGCATTAATCAAAAGACACAGATTAGCAGAATAGATTAAGAATCCAGTGGTATGCCATATAAAAGAAACACATTTCACATAAAAAGAAATTCATAGAGTAAAAATCAGGGATGGAAATCAATATTCCATGGAAAGGGGACACCAGAACAAGCAGGAGTTAGCTATCCTATTTTCATAGTAGATTTCAAGCAAAAGCTGATTAAGAGACAAAAAAGGACACAACATTTTGGTTAATGGCACTATTCAATGGTAAGAGATAACAATTACAGACATTTATGCACCAAACCATTGTGCACTCAATTTCATAAAATAAATTCTAGTGGACATAAAAGGCCAGATAAACATCAATACAATTATACTGGGGGAATCTCAGTACCACACTATTATGAATAGACAGATTGAGTCAACAAAAATTCAACAAAGAAGTACCAGTGCTGTGATATTTCCTGTGCAATCAGAGTTTTGTTCCTAAAATCTTTGCCTACACATATGTCTTCAAGAGTTCTACCTATTCCAGCAGATTTAGTGCTTCTCTTTTAACATTTAGATCTTTGATTCATTTTGATCTTAGTTTAGTGCATGTTGAGCGATACAGGTCTAGTGTGGAGAACCAGTTTTCCCAGCACCATTTATTAAAGAATCTGTCTTTCTTCCAGTGGCGGCGTTTGGCCTCTTTGTCAAAGATAAGGTGGCTGAGTGTGTTTGAGTTGTTTCTGCATCTTCTAATCTGATCCTTGAGTCTGGTGTTTTTTTTTTTTTCCCCAGTATCATGCTGTTTTTATCACGGTAGCTTTGTAGTATCATTTCAAGTCAAAGATTGTGGTGCCTCCTGCCTTGCCTTTTTTTGCCCAGAATTGCTATTACTAGTCTAGGTCTCTTCTGGTTCCAAATGAATTTTAGGATTGTTTTCTCTAATTCTGTGGAGTATACTATTGGTATTTTGATTGAGATTGCATTAAATCTGTATAACAATGTTGGGAGTATAGTCATTTTCACCTTATTGATTCTTCCTACCCAAGAACATGGGGTAGCTTTCCATTTTCTGGTGTCCTCTCTGATCTCCTTTTTCAGAGTACTGTAATTTTCAATGTAAAGGTCTTTTACTTCTTTGTTAGATTCATTCCTATGTATTTCATTTTTTTTGGATGCTATTGTGAAAAGTGTGGTTTACTTAATTTCTCTCTCAGTGACTTTGTTATTCGTGTGTAGGAACACTATTAATTTTTGAGTGCTGACTTTGTATTTGGTTATGCTACTGAAATTGGTTATTAAATCTAGACATCTTTTGGTGGAGTTTTTGGGATCTTCTATGTAGAGTATCATGTCACCCACAAATAATGATAATTTAACTTCTTCGTTTCCTATCCTTATACCTTTTCTTTCTCTTGTCTAAGATTGTCTTGTCTAACATTGCTCTGGATAATGTTCCAGAACTATATTGAATAGGAGGGTGATAGTGGACATCCTTGTCTTGTTTCTAATTTTAGAGTGAAAGATTTCAGTTTTTAAACATTTAGTATGATGTTGGCTTTTGGTTTTTCAAAGGTGGTTTTTATGAGATTGAGATAAAGTTCATTTATTCCAGTTTTCTGTAGGGTTTTTTTTTTTAATCATGAATGGATATTGGACTTTGTCAATGATTTTTCTGCATCTATTGAGATGATCATGTAGTTTTTGTTCTTGCTTCTGTTAGTATGATGTATCACATTTATTGATTCGTGTATGTTGAACCATCCCTTCCTCCCCAGGGTGAATCTTACCTGGGCATGGTGTATAATCTTCCGGATGATTTGTTGCATTCTGTTTGCCAGTATTTTATTGAGGACTTTTGTGTCTATATTTGTTAATAAGATAGGCCCATAGCTCTCTTTTTTGGTTGGATCCTTCTCTGCTTTTCAGGGTAATGCTTGCTTTCAGGAATGAGTTTGGGAATATTGCTTCCCTTTCAATTTCATTAAAGAGTTTGAATAATAGTGGCCTTAGGTCTTCTTTAAATTTCTTGTAGAATTCAGCAATGAATTCCTCAGGACCTGGACTCTTCTTTGTTAGAAGGTTTTTAATTAAATTTTCAATTTCATTGACTGATATTGGGTTATTAATCTTTATATTTTTTGATCCTGTGTTGGTAATTCATATGCATCTAGGAATCTGTCCATTTCCTCTGTGTTTTCTATCTTATTAGAATATAGGTTTTTGAAGTAGGTATTAATGATCTTCTGCATTTCTGCAGGATTCATTGTGATTTCACCCTTTTCATTCCCAATTGCATGGATTTGAGTTTTTCTTTCTTTTTTTTTTCTTTTTTTGGATAAATTTGGCTAAGCGTTAGTCAATTTTACTTAATCTTTTAAAGAACAAACTCTTTGATTCATTCATTGATTCTTTGTATTGTTTTCTTAGTCTCAATTTCATAATTTCTGCTCTAAACTTTGTAATTTCCTCCCTTGTATGAGCTCTGGGCTTGACTTCCACTTCTTTTCTGCAATCTCATCTTATTAAAAAGCTTTTGCACAGCAAATAAACCATCAACAGAGTGAAGAGACAACCCACAGAGTAGGAAATCTTTTGCAAGCTCTTTTTCAAAGGACTGATATCTAGAATATATAAAGAACTCAAAAAAATCATACCCTCCAAATTTAAAGACGAATCAAAAAATGGGAATCTGAAATAGACAGTTTTCAGATGAAGAAGGAGAAATGGCAAATAAATATAGGAAAAAATGTTCAACATCACTGATCATTTGAGAGATGCAAATTAAATCAACACTGAGATGCCATCTCACTTCAGAAAGAACGGCTATTACCAAGAAATCAACCATTAACAAAGGCTGGTGGTGCTGTGGGGAAAAGGGAGCACTTCTTCACTGTTGGTGGGAGTGTAGACTGGTGCAGCCACTGTGGAAATCAGGGCAGACATTCCTCAAAAAACTTCAACTAGATGTTTCATTTGACCTGGGTATTCCCCTTCTTGCTATTTCCTGAAAGAATTGAAAGCATCATACCACAGCGATATATACACACCCATGTTTATAGCAGCACAGTTTGTAACAGCTAAATCTTGGAAATAGCCCAAATGCCCATGATGAATGAATAAAGGGGACATGGTTCTTTTATACAATGGAGTACTATTCTTCTATAAAGAAAGATAAATGAGAAATTTCTAGGTAAATGGATGTACATTGAGACCATACTCTTAAATGAAATAAATTGGACACATATGTCCAAATATCTCATAGTGTCTCTAGTGTGAAAAACTGAAAGTATAACTAGGACCAAAATGTATAATAGATGCTGTGAAGTAAGAAGAAAATGTTCAAGTGGGGAGGTAAACTGGGGGGGAGCAGGAAGGGAAAAGGAAAAAAAGCTAATAGAAGGAAAAAATGGAAACAAAGCTTTTATAAATAAGGAGGGGAAGAGGGGTTGAAGGGATGGGAGAAGATTGTGGAAAAAAGAAGAATCGAGATATATCATGTACAGGTACAAATTCCCCATGACAAACGTTATCATTATGTGTATCTAAAATGTACCAATGAAATTAATTTTAAAAAGTAAATAAAAGCAAAAAAAAATCAAGAAATACCAGAGTCGAATCAAATCTTTGAACAAGTAGATTCAATAGATATATACAGTGTTCCATCCAACAACAGAATACATTCTTTTCAGCTGCTGGTGGTACTTTGTCCAGCATAGACTACACACTACTTGGTTAAATCCTAAACAAATGCAAAATAATAAAAAATTTACCACATGTGTTATTAGACCACAGTGCAACGACACAAGAAAGCAATAGCAAAAGAAACCACATAACCATGAACCATGCAAATATATGGAAATTAAATAATGACCTCTTGACTAATCAATGGGTAACAGAAGGAACTAGGGAGGAAATAAGACAGTTTCCATTATTAAATGATGATGCCAATACAACATACAAGAATTTATGGAATGCACTGAAAGCAGTCCTACAAGGGAAGTTTACAGCTGTGGATGCCCTCATCAGAAAAATAGAATGAGCTGAAATAAACAACCTGATGATGCATCTCAAGGTCTTAGAAAAAGAAGAACAATCCAAAGCCAGAGCTTGTAAAACAAATGAAGTTATAAAGATCGGAGCACCAGAAGAATTAAAATCATCATACCACAGTGATATATGCACAACCATGTTCATAGGAGCACAGTTTGTAATAGCTAAGTCTTGGAAACAACCTAAATGCCCAACAATCAATGAATGGCTAAAGAAGATGTGGTTTTTCTACACAACAGAGTACTACACTGCCATAAAGAAGAATAAACTAGAGTCATTTGTATGTAAATGGATGTTCCTTGAGAACATACTATTAAGTGAAATAAATCAGACACTTATCAGTACACATCGAGTTGTTTCTCTGATATGAGAAACCATAAGTGTAAATAAGGACAAAGGAGTATAATAGATATTATGTAAAAAAAAAAGATAATATTCAAAAGAGAGGAGAACTAGATAGGGAAAAGGGGGATAAAGAAGGAAGGTTAAAAGAAAAGAAAGATGAAAGGGAAAAAAAGGGAAAAAAAATGGAAAAATGTAAATAAACTTGTTGCAAAAAGAGAGGGGTGGGTGAATGGAAGGGAGGGCAGGGGAAGGGGGGAAAAACCAAGATACATCATGTACAGGTACAAAATAACCATGTTGATTATGATCACTATGTATACAATGTACCAAAACATGTTCTTGGTAAAAATAAAAATTAAAAAAAAGTGAATTCAAAAACAGACACCTATTTGATGACTCCAAAGGGGACTTGTCAAAAATCATTTCTCCTCTAGCCCAGAGTACCTAAATCAGAGCATACTGATATGTACGTATTTTTACAACTGCTTAAATTAAAAGTTGTTCAAAAGAAAAAAAAAGATCAGAGCAGAAATTAATGAAATGAATACTAAAGGTGCAAATAATCAATGAATCGAAGAGCTGGTTCTTTGAAAGAATAAATGAAATAGACAAACTCTTAGCCGATCTTACCAGAAAAGGAAGAAAAGACAAAAGTTAATGTAATTCAAAGTGACAAATACGATATCACAACGGACACTGCCAAAATCCAGAAAATTATTAGCAACTACTTCACAAAGCTATATACCAAACAGTTGGAGAATGCAGGAGAAAAGGAGAGATTCCTAAATACATGCGAATTAACAAAACTGAACTGAGAGGTATTAAAAATCTTGAACAATTCAATAACAGGCAATGAGATTGAAGGAGTAATAATAAAAAACCTACAAACTAAGAAATTTCCAGTACCTGATGAATTTATCAGCTGAATTTTACAAGAACTTCAGGAAAGAACCAGCACCAGTACTCCTTACACCTTTTAATGAAATCGAGAGGGAAGGAATACTTCCAAAAGCATTCTCGGAAGCTAGAATTATCCTGATCCCCAAATCACACAAGGATCCAACCAAAAAAGAGAACTATAGGCCAGTGTCTCTAATGAACATAGATGCAAAAATCCTCAACAAGATAAAGGCAAACAGAATGTGACAAATTATCAAAAAGATCATAGACCATCACCAAGTAGGCTTCATCCCAGGGATGCAAGAATGGTTCAACACACACAAATCAGTAACTAATTTATCACATGGGTAGAATAAAAGGCAAAAATCATTTGATAACCTTAGTAGATGCTGAAAAGCCTTTGATGAAATCCAACATCCATTCATGATAAAAACCCTGAAGAAAATAGGTATAGAAGGTCTTTATCTCAACATAAAGCCATTTGTGACTAACCTACTGCCAACCTCATATTACATGGGGAAAAACTAAAAGCCTTCCCTCTAAACACACGAGCAAAATAAGAATGTCTGTTATCTCTACTCTTGTTCAACATTGTCCTCAAAACATTAGCCAGAGAAATTATGCAAGAGAAAGAAATAAGAGATATGTAGAAGAAAGGAGAAATTCACACTATCATTATTTGCAGTGACATGATCCTTTACTTGCAAGACCAAGAAAACTCCACCAACAGACTCCTAGAATTGATAGCCAAATTCAGTGAGAAGGATACAAAATAAACATGCAAAAATAAAAAGCATTCCTATACACTAATAATGAGCTTACTGGAAAAGAAATTAGGAAAACAACACCATTCTCAATAGCATCAAAAATTTAAATACCTATGCACTAAATAAGGAACTAAAAGACCTCTACAATGAAAATTACATCAGACTGAAAAAGGAAATTAAAAGGATGTCAGAAAATGGAAATATAACCCCTGTTGCTGATTAAGCAGAACCAACATAATCAAAACAGTTATACAGTGTATCCAAAACTGATATACAGATTTAATGCAATCCCAACCAAAATACCAAGATCATTTCTCAGAGCTAGAGAAAACAATCCTACATTTTATATGTAATCAGAGGAGACCCAGAATAGCAAAAGCAATCCTGGTTCATAAAAGCAAAGAAGGTAGCATCATAACCCCAGACTTGAAGTTATACTATAAAGCTACAGTGATTAAAACAGAATGATACTAACACAAAAACAGGTATGTAGCTCAGTGGAGCAGAGGAAGCACAAACAATCCCAGGCATGTTCAGCTATGCAGTCTTTGACAAAGGAGCCAAAAACATACAGTGGAGGAAAGATGGTCTCTTTAACAAACAGTGCTGGGAAAATTGGATATCCATATATAGAAGATTGAGTCTAGACCCATATGTCTCACCATGTACTAAACTAAAATCAAAATGGATCAAAGATCTAAGTGTTAAAACAGAAACAGTCTACTGGTAGATAAAAGTAGGTACAACTCTTGAAGACTTAGGCATAGACCAGGACTTTTTGAAGAGAATCCCAATGGCATAAGAAATAATACTGAGAATCAACAAATGGGACCACATCAAATTAAAAACCTTCTGCAGAGCAAAGGGTGATGATACAGTCTACAGAACAGGAAAATTTTTTTTGCCTGCTATTCCTCAGACAGAAGACTAACATCAAGCATATACAAAGAACTCCAAAAAAAAAATTAGATCCCCAAATTAAAAGATCCAATAAAAAAATGGGGAACCAAAATGAATAGATACTTCTCAGAAGTACAAATGGCCAATAAATACATTGAAAAAATGCTCATCATCACTGCCATCAGAGAAATGCTAATGAAAACTACACTGAGATACCATCTTACCCAGAAAAAATGGCTACCATCAAAGACTCTAATAATAACAAAGGCTGGTGAGGATGTGGGAAAGAACGAACTTTCTTACACTGGTGGGAATGTAAGCTAGTGCAACTACTATATTAGTGTTGAGATTCTTCCAAAAACTAAAATTGGGGTTGGGGATTTAGCTCAAGTGGTAGAGTGCTTGCCTAGCAAGTGCAAGGCCCTGAGTTTGATCCCCAGCATTCTTCCTCCCCCTCAAACCCCCCAAAAAACTAAAAATAGAAATTCCATCTGATCCAGCTATCCTTCTTGTATCTTCCCAAGAGTTAAATCATCATATTGTAGTGATACATGTTCCTATATTTATAGCAGCAAAATTTATAATAGTAGATCCTGGAAACAGTATCTATGTCCAATAGATGAAGTGATAAGGAAAACGTGGTATTTATACACAATGAAGTAGTACTCTGCCATAAAGAAAGATAAACTTGAGACATTATTAGGTAAGTGGATGCAACTTGTGAACATAATATTAAGTGAAATAAGCTAGACACTCAAGTTCAAATATCACATGATTTCTCTTACAAGAGAAACACAAATAAGGAACAAAATAGAAAAGAGATAAATAGGAAATAGGGGAAGTTATAATACTTCCTCAAAGCACAAATTCCATGTTTTAAAAATATTTCAACTGGTGGGGATTTAGCTCAAGTGGTAGATGCAAGCGCAAGGTAGATGCAGCAACAATCCCCCCAAATGTCCATATACCTGCTAGTTGGTTTAATTTATACTACCAGTTTATTTTGTTCATTGAAAAGAAAGATTTGTGTTATTGTTTATTTTTTTAAGAATATTTTTGGTTTATGTCTTGTACTCTGAGTAACTACTTTGAAGATAATTATATACAGTGTAACAACTATTGTTATTCTATCTGATTATGAAATTTTCATTTTCTCATAAAATTACATATGTAAAATTTTTTTTTTTGCCAAAACGTGTATACACACTTCAGAAAAAAGAAATTAGTATGATTTTTTTTCAACAGATGGTGTCCTCCTTGGGGGGGAGGTCCTACAGGATGTTGTATATTGCAGAAAACACACTGTATTACCAGCCCTTAGAGAAGAAAATAGAAAATATATGTGCGGCAATCTCAGTGACCAAGGTTACCCAAGCAGCAGTTCACCATATTAATAAATGTCTGGACACTAAAGGCCACCACTTTAAGCACCTTTTATAATTGTAAAGGCCAAAGGTAACTTGCATTAACCTCATGGTGTCTCAATAAATTTAGTATTAAAATATTTATACACATTTTTCTTTTCCTTAAGAGTGCATAATTTTTTTTCGTGGATTCTGTATATATGTATATATTTATTAGCTTTGAAAAAAGTGAAGCAAAAGTTTGCCATCATGTGAGATGTCTATGCTTTGTAAAAGAACTTTATGGTTGAAGTTTAAGGATTATAGAACTTTAAATTATGAAAACTGACAATGCTTAAAATTAAGCAGAACCATTTCAAATATGAGTCTGAAAAAAGATCTCACCTTATAGAGTCCACAAGAGAATAATTCAACTTCTCTTTCTACGCTCCACCTTTTTGTTTTGCTTTGTTTTTTTGTCCAAATAGCGTGTGTACAGACACACTGTGCAAAAAAATGATTAATACCATATATGAATGGAACTGTGGATTAATAAAGATTATCCTAACTAAAAGAAAGGAAGAAATAAAGAAATCCTGGTGTCTCCTGGCCTATAAGGACTTCTGTTGAGAAGTGTTCTGTCAGGCAAACTGTCATACCCTTATGTATTATTGCTTTCCTTTCTCGTGTTGCCTTGAGAATCTTCTCTTTATCTTTCATTTTTGAAGCTTAAATTTACTATATCTTGGAGTAGACTTGGCTGAATCAAATATGACTGGTGACTTTTGATCATCCTGTGTCTGGATACTTGTATCCTTCTGTAGGTTTGGGAAGGTTACTAATACTATCTCTGAATAAGATTTATACCCTTTTGGCATTCAGCAGCCCCTCTTTCACCCCCATAAATGAAACAATTCCTCTTTTAATGCTGTCCCAAAGTTCCCATAAGCTTTCCTCATTCCTCTTTCCTCATTCCTCTTTTCTTCTAATTCTGTGTATTTTCTGGTAGTCTGTTTTCAAACTGAACCATTCAGTGTGAGCAATACTATCCTATTATTGATGCCTTCTATGATGTTTTTATATTTCACTTAATGTATTTTTCAGCTTATTTGATTGGTCGAATTGAAAAAGAATCCATCTTTTTGTTTTCTCTGAATACCGAATCATTTCTCTGTATTATCTTGAAGTTTGTTGAATTTCCTTAAAATTGCTGTTTTCAACTCATTTTAGAGTTCTCTCATACTGATTACTGTTGGTCAGTTTGTGCATCTTATTTTGACGTTGAAGTGAGGTTGTGGTTTTCCGAAAGGTCTTGATGCCTCTCTGTGTGTTATGCTTTCCAAACATTGAAAGATTAGGTATTTATTTCAGTCTGTAATTTGACTTTGTTTGTGCCTGTAATTTCAGAAATCCTAAACAGGCTTCTTATTTTCTCTGTTTCTGCAGTTGTTTCTGCTATTCGAGCACTGGATGGCATTCTAAGTACAACTTTGCCACCAGTCTGCTGTTGGTGCATTGTTGCTGTTTCAGCACTGTTAGATGCCCCAAGCTTGTCCTAAATCTGGAGCTGTGGTGCTGTTCAGAATGAATCAAGGGGAGTAGCCACAAAGGGAGTCCATCTTTGCTAGTCTCTGTCTAGGGAGAGGGTAGGCCTAGATGCCTCTCTACAACCATTGATTTGTGGTGGGGCACTATAGGATTCTGCATGGCGCTGGCCCAAATCCCTGTGGGGAGACTAACCTGGGATTCTTGTGCCCCACCAGCAGCCACCAATGGTGCCAAGTTTTGTTTCACCCTGAGCCTGTGGCATTCAGCAGCTCCTCCCATAAATGACACGATTCCTCACAGCACTAGGGTAGGAATAAGACTCACGCTTCTATGCACCAGCTACCGCAGAAGCGAACTTATGGTTCAAGACCACTGCAACCAGCCTGTCTTAGTTACTTTTCTGTCATTGCTGAGAAAAAATACCCAACATCCAAAATTAAGGGAGGAAAGGTTTATTTAGCTCACAGTTTGTAGAGGTTTCAGTCCATAATCAGCCCTCTCCAAGTCAGGGTGGCATGGCAGACAGGCAGGAGGGAGCAAGGTAAGCAAGGGATCTTAGCAGCTTCTTTCTGCTCCTTACATCTTATCCAAATTGCTAGAATTAGGGTGGTGCCAAAACAATCAATGGATTGATTTAGTGATCACACGCCCTTAATCTCAGCATCACACACTTTTGATTCAACACCTCTGAAAAAGCCCCATCTATGATTGTATGATCATATGAGGCTTTGGGGGGACATCTAGGCACAAACTGTAACAAAGCCTCATGTAAGGTTGGCCAGGACAGAAATCTGATAAGCTTGGGCCACATGTCTTCCCCCTAAATTGGGGCTGATCCAAAGTCTTCATCCACTGAAAGCCTGGGGATGGGGGCTGTGAGTTTGCCCAGTTTAGGTATCAGCAGTTTGGCATGAAGTTCCAAGCCAAAGTCCTACGCTTACTTCCCTGTCCTACCTCCAGCAACAGTGTTTTCAGCTGGTGGTGGTGCATGCCTGTAATCTCAGTACTTGAGAGGCTGAGCCAGGAGGATCACAAGTTCAAGGCCAGCCTGAGCTACATAGTAATTTCAAGACCAGCCTGAACTACATAGTGAGACCCTGTCTCAAAAAAAAAAAAAATCACAAAGGGTTCACTCAACTCTATGCTGCCTGGTTCTCAACATACTGAGCCCAGCCCTGAGCTTCAAGACAAAGTCCTGGCAAGCTTTGTGCTCTGTTCTCCAGCAGGTGACATCTTCTTTCCCACTGCATCATCTTGTTCCCACTTTGTTGGGGGAGAATGGTGGAAGTAATTATCTGTCACTTCATAACATGGTTCCAGTGGCTCAGTCCAAGGTACAGGCCTGGGGTAGGGTCAT
>PVJO010012410.1:0-55625 GCA_004026905.1 Hystrix cristata
GTCTTAGAAACAATATGGCAAATAATTGCCAAGAAAGGGGTGGGGGAAACACACATGTCTTAGTGGGACTATTAAGAAAGAAAAAATCATTTTACAGAAAATGTTTTTATGTTCTATGAACCTTTTTCTATGTTATTTGAAATGTAAGAAATCTCATCATATTTTAGGGACTTCTGAGGACTCAAATCTTGATTCTTTTGCTACGGTCTGTCCAGCTTTGTGCACTCTGTGCACTATGTTTATCGTGAAAAAGCCTAACTATGGAGACTTCACTGCATTTGGAAACGTCACTTAGAAATTACAGTAAACAACTGAAACACTACTGAAAATTCTAGAAATGTGTTTATATAACTCTCCTTCAAAATAGTAAAGACACTGATTTTCATAAGCAAATGAGATTTTATAGATTATTTTAGGCTCAGACTGATTTATTTCTATTTGCAAGTATCTTTTGTATTTTTAGTCTTTTCTCTTTACGGTTTCTACCAGAATCCACATGAATTTGTGTACCTCTGTCCATCTTTTAGAAAAGGATCAAAGGGTTAAGCAGAAGCACAGAAAAGCACAAGACAAGCAGATGGCACGTGTATGTGTAAAACGTACATTTATATACAAAATGTCTGTATCAAATACATATGCATATGTGTGTATGTGCACACATACAGTTTATAGTTAAATCTCCATTTTATCTATCCTTCTCTCTATTTTGCAGTGATGTATAGTATTAAGGGTCTAAAGCGTGAATTATTCTAAGTAGTAGTAATAATACTGTCTCTGAAAACCTGGGTAAGGCACTTGCAACACAGTAACTCTCACACATCCAAAAATTGAAAACTTTCTTTTAAAATCTTACCCTAAAAATTTAGAGTCCAAGGGATTTTTCTCTTTTTCTCACTAAGCACATACTGTGATTTTGATCCCCAGCTGCTAAAACATACCTACGGAAAACTCAGTGACAAATGTGTGGTATAAAGCAAATCATCAACTTTGGTGCGTTTTTTTTTTGTTGTTTTGTTTTGTTTTGTTTTTTGTACCGGGGATTGAACTCAGGACCTTGCACTTGCAAAGCAAGCACTCTAACCACTAAGCTAAATCCCTGGCCCAAATCATCAACTTTGGAAAGACTGCCTTTCACTCAAAACAAACCAAGAGTAGCACACTACATTTATGAAGCATTATAAAGTATTGGCAAAAATAAAGTTAACAGAGTAAAAAACAAATTTAAAAGCTAAAAACTAAATAAAATTTAAAATAAGCACCATGCCACTGTGCTTCCGCTTTTTAGACTGAGATAGGAGGAACTAAATTTAACCATACTTCTTCAAATAGCAGTTTGTGAAGGTATCTAATAAAAACAATTTTTACACATTTTTAAATAAAAAAAGAAAACAACTAGGGTGTACCTTGGTGGTAGAGAACCAGCTTAATATGTACAAGGCTCTGGATTCAATTCCTAGCACTACCCCCAATAAAACAGTGACCTCCTCGGCCCACTCTTAAAATTTCCTCTAAATACTTAGGCAGCTAAACTATGAATATTATAAAAATACCAGAATTTGCCTTACGAAGTATATACTGGTATCAAGCATAGCTGAAGCAGAGAACCCACAAGTACAGAGTCTTGGACTATGGCCCTAGTGGAAGCATATCTAGCCTTATATGTACTTTATTATCTTCAGATAAATAATGATTGACTTTCTGTGTCTCACTTTCCACCCAGTAAACTGTATTTTTTATCTTCTGCCACCCACAAGCATCAAATCAGGGTAATGGATTTTAAAAACCTTATTTTGAGCTATACTTCAAAAAAAAAAACACCAAAAATACTTTTTTCTAAGCAACCAATAAAAAGCCAATCTCACAAAGTTGCATAAACTTTCCAAGTACAAAGCAAAATATACTTTCCATAAAAATAGCAAAACCTTTCATTTGAAATCAAGATTTTCTCACAAGGGAAAAAATGGTTTTTCTTTCATTAAGTGCTATTTTAAAAAGTCACTTCAATGTTTGTAATTTAAATGCTGTTATGGAGGAAAAATAGATTTTAATTATTTGGTGAAATCTTTAAAATTTAATGGACGTTGGTTTTAATTGCTATTTTCATGTTTTAAACAAAGTCTGTGGGAGGCCATTGTGTTGGATCAGCCTCCTGCACAAGCTTCCAGAGACCAAACCAGAATGGAGTCACCTACGCTAAGTGCTTGTAATAGAAGCTGAACTTTGAAAGGGGCCAGTTTGCCAAAAAAAAAGGAAGCTCCAGTCGACTTCAGTCAAGATAATAAGGAAAAATAACCCCTAAGGAAAAATAACTTTGAAATGACCACTCCCCTCCCCCCCTTTTTTTTCTTTTTGTTATTTTGGCCTTTTGCTACCTATAAAGCCAACCCCCTCTGCTCAGATCACAGGAACACTCATTTGACTTTACGGAATGAGGTGTCAGGCAATTCTCAAATCACAAGTGAGAGCAATCTGACCTTCATATTAAATTTGTTGTAATTCTGCCTTTTGTCAGTGCATGATCTAATGATCTGTTCTTAAAGACAAAATTCAAAAGAAACTAGTAATTTTATACTTTTAAATACAATGTCAGTGAAGAGGAAAAATATTGTGAAAGCGCTTAAAACGTCCATTAACATCTCAAAAAATCTGAATTCTAACACTTTAGCTGACACAGCAAAGTATGGGGTGAATTTTGCTAGGCTACCCCAATACTTCTTTTCACACAGAAAGAAAAAAGTGAAAAGACAAACAGAAATATTTCCAGTAGGAAGTTGAAAGCAAAAAATCTCGTGACAGGGAACTGTTTAATTTTTTAGAAGATATGCACATGTACACAAATATACTCTCTTGTACAGGTAAGGGAAAGAAAGCAATAACAAGTTTTGGTCGAAAAATAAATCAAATGTTATTTAAAATATATTTTCATAAATTTTAAAAATGACATCATCGCTCACATTATTACTGTATAAGGATGGAAATCCCACTTGCCTAGAATGACCTAAAGTGAAAACCATATTCTCTTTCTCTGAACAGCTGAATACATTAACACTGGGACAAATAAAGGTCACTTTTCGATTTCTTATATTAATACAGTTAGTAACTAAATTACTTCTGCCTCAAAAATGAAACTTAAAAATAGACTGACGAAGTATCATCTTCAAGAATCTTGGGAAATGACTTCTTGATAAGTTAGCTTCAAAATAAGCATAATTATGCTGGCTCGGAAAGAAAACACTTCTTACATAATCATGCATTTTCCTTGCTTTTGTAACCAAAATGGAGATGCACAGACTCTGATCTCTTCCTGGGTGAGACCTGTTTATATATCTCAAATGTTGTCTTCTTCTGAAAATGTATCTGCTGTTGCACGTGTAGATGACAACAGAGAAATAGGTAGAGTCTAAAGTTTTCCTTAACTCCCTTTTCTAACGAAGTTTTGATTTATAGCTTGCATTTCTATTTATATTTCTTATGAATTAGAATAATCATATATAAGCTCCTAAGAAATGTGACATGATTATCTTGCTACCAAAGTAATACGCAGATGGCGGAGGCAGAGGGGCAGTGCTAGGGGCTGAGCCCAGAGCCTGGCGCCGGGCGAGGTAGGCCAGCACTCTACAACTCGCCTCTATCTTCTAACAAAAAATGTTTGACCCAAAAACCAAAGTACTAATTTCACAAGTGGCGCTCAATCTTTTAGAAAACAGCCTCCTAGCTGCGGCTACCTATGGTCAACTTGTCAGAAGCATTCAAGCATCTTATTTTTGTGTTGGTACAAGTAGCTCCTTCAAGGCGAGTATTTATCTCATGGCCCAGTCTGTTGATTCAACCAACTTATAAATTCCAACATTGGATCTGGATATTTTAGGGAGGTCTTATTTTAAAATATACAAACTCTTCATCATCAGAAATCTCTCCTTGTTTCATATTCTGAATAATATTGTGGAATAACCAACAAAAACAAAGGGAATCTATGAAAGGCAGAGTTAGTGAAACTATTCAGTGTGTGATTCCTCTTCTTCAGGATGAACTCGAAAATCCTACAGCAATAAAATGGTATTCTTGGTCTCAAATAAAAAATCTGATCTTGAAAGAACTGTTACAGAAGATTTAAAAAGATGCCGGAATCAAATGTCTACATATATATTCAGGTGTGTCTGAAATCTGTAGAAATTTCAAGGCAATTAAAATTTTCATTTACTCTAGTAGATATTTACATAAAACAGGGACATCATGGAACCACAGCAAAACACATGCACGCACCCATACATGCACGGGCACATATATGTACACACACACACACAAACACACCCCCCCACACACACGCATACAGCTTATTTTGTTTAGGGTTGACATCTGCCAAAACAGAAGCTAACACCAAAAATCAAGGGCCTATAATATGGAATCTGACAAAGAACTTGCTGCATCCACACGTCAGACTACTATGCAGCTACTTTTTTAAAAGGCACAAAGTTCTCAGACTGCACAGAAAGAGATCTAGGTTATTCTTTTCAGTGAGAGAAGAAACTGAAAAATTAATTTGCACACCAACACGCAGCCTGTATTTTCTTGATATACGCACAGACCCTTGTCTCTGCTACAATGGAGCGCTTACCTTAAATACATCTGTGGAAACTAAAGTGAGCAGAGTGAAGCCATCACTTTGTAGCTATAATCTACTTTGATTTTTCATTTTTGACATTATTTTAATAATAATAATAATAATAAAAGTAGAATAGAAATCCATACTTTTTCTGGCAATTTAAGTTTATTTACTATACTACTCAAAAAGGGCTTTAAAGTTAAAAGAAAAGTTATTCCTTATTAAGTGTTTATCAGTCCCCTAAATTGACTTTCTAACGTCTTATCTGGAAATGGCACTCTTCCAAAAATCCCTGAGCCATCCCGCAGTAATGCTTCTCCCGTGAGCAGTGGGTCACAGAGAAGGGGACCTTCCAATCTCTCTTCTAACAACTAAGTGAACACAATCCATGTGATCTGACTTAATTATTTATTTAGTGTGGGTCTTCTCATTAGCGTTTGTTGACTAAATACCTGCAAATAATCTGATCAGTTCATTTTTTTCTCAGTGTTACTGTTTTATAATGCATTCAATCAACAATATTGATTATTTACTAGATGCCAGGTATTGTTCTACAAAGATTTTCTTAAGTAAAGGAAAATACAATCATGTGCTTGTATGTAATTCAGCGTCCAGTCAAGAAGAGGTACTCTGCTGAGTATTTAAATGGAGGAAATTTAATGCATATGACAAGAGATGTAAGCAGCAAAAAAGGGAAGAGTGAAGTAAGCTTGATTAGCAACAGTAAAAACCCTAAAAACCACTTGAATCTCTAGAACTAAAAAGACAGAGGAAGGAAATGTCACAACACAGGGCTGATTCCATCCAAAGGGAGCAAGACAACAGTAGAGGCCTCCCCAGGAGCGGGGTAACCACAAATGTGACCACAGCTGAAAACATGCTGCCCAAGTCAGCGACACAGCAAAGTGCCCTGGTTTTGGTCCCTTCTTTATTCAACCTTCTCAGTTGCTTTGCAATGCCTCTCACTGGATGGACTCTGCAACCTGGTGAACGTGGTAACTTGGGAAACACAATCTGCTTGAACAAGGAAAGGAAAAGAAAATGCAGGAACACTAAGACTTTCAGCAGTAGTCAGCACTTAAAGTACTGAAAATCTACAAAGCTATTTGTCCGTTTAAGATGTCTTCAAACTATGCCTGCACACACACCTGCGTGCCAACACACACATGTACATACACCTGGGGAACCATATGCACAATAAAATGATGTTGAGTAACACACAGAGTACAGTCTTCAGAGCTCATAGCAACCTAAGACTCCTGACATCTCAGTATTAGCAACATTTTATTCTGTTAAAATTTATCTTCAAGTAGTTTATAATAGGTTGTCACCATAAATGTCATTATATCTTCAATTAGTGAAGCATAGGTATGCTATTTTCTTTAGCATTTTTACTAAACTCAAGTGTTTTCAGCACTATTTTCTCCACTTTGAGGTACTAAATCAATTTCTTTCAAACTAATAGAATTTTTATTTAACTTGAACTAAGATGTACTTTTTATTTGTATTCCATATGTACACTTAGTAGATTTTCTAAAAGAAAACAGTAATAATAATAACTGTTCTAGTAGGTTATTTTTTGTTTTAATGGAGACTTTTGTGTTTTTTAATTAAATATCCTTTTGATGACTGGTTAGAAAAAATATTTGTTCCAATAATAAATAAGTTCTGTTTTTAGAATTTTGTAATGAACAGCTATGGGGTTCTATCAAATTTACTGAAAGACTTATAGAGTAATAGTTCTTATTTAATAATAATAGATTTCCCTCTTGTTCGTCTACATCCTTTTCCTCTTATGTCACCTACATTTTTTGGCTTATGTATTAGTTACTTTTTCATTGCTGAGCCAAAATATCTGATACCCACAAGTTAAATGAGCAATGGTATATTTTAGCTCACAATTTATAGAGGTTTGGCTCTAAAGCAGGGTGGCATAGCAGAGGCACATGGTAGAGGAGAAACAGCCGAAGGCAGGGCAGGCAGGAGGAAACAGCGAAGAAGGAGCTTTCATTTCCTTTTATTCCATTCAAGCTATAAATCTATTGTTTGGTGCCACCCACACCCAGTGTGGATCTTCCCATTATCCACACCCAGAACTACACTAAACAAATCAGTGGATTAATACAGATACCCCACACCCATAATCCAGTATTACATACCCATGATCCTGCCATCTCCTAAAACTCCAACCTGTGAGAGCATGAGGCTTTGGGGCACATCTAGATATAAGCCATAACAGTTTAGATCTAAAATTGCTTGGCATTTATAGCAAAGCCGGCTCACAAAGGTGATTTTTTTCTTTCTTTGTGGTTACACCTTTGTTTATGAACCATATAACTACAGCATGAGTTGAATCTACAGTACTTCAACACTCCTTCAATGGTTGGTGTTCACCATGCTTTTTGGAGACAAATCCTTCCTTTCACTCAGGATCCAGATTCAAGCTGTTCTAGATGGCTGAAATTACTCAAGTGTTAACTTCCACAGACAGAAGAATTTCTTTTATATTTGTGAGATCCTGTAACTGCTAAAGACTTTAGAACACTTTTATTTACATTGGACAGTGAAAGCAAAACAAATCACCTAAAATCTAGAGTTAGGTAATTTCTCCAATGGTATGCAGAAGTGTCAAACAGTTTTAGGACAAAATCTCACCTAACAACCTGGTATTATTTTTCATGTACCATAATTTTTCTCCTACGCATTTGGTTTAGATAGCAGGACTTTTCACATATGAAATTCTATCTAAGAATTGAAACATTAAGAAAAATAGGCAGTTTGATCTATACCAGCTGCCATAGTGCCTTTGTAGTCAGTGGTTAGAAATGGTGACACTGAAGAGAAAGGTTACAGAGTGACTTAGGAGCCATGTATGAAAGAGTGGATGGCAGTAGATGGGCAGAAAAGGAATCTCCAGGATACACCAGGGAAGAATGAGTGACAGCGAACCATAAAAGCTTGACCTGAGCGGAAGGGAGGAATGAATAATAAGTAGTTTGATAGTAGACTAGCAAGTTTTGTAGCCCTAGACCAGAAATCCAGTCAATGAAAAATGAATACCTTAAAAAAAAAAAAAGGACACCTAATTTTATAAATGGTATTAATGCAAAGTGGTGGACCAGAAAATGAGTTATTGAGGAATCAGGTCCCAATACTTCACCTTCACAAGGAATCAGGTCCCAATACTTCACCTTCACAAAGAGATGTTAGTATCAAAATTATTTGCTTCTAAAGCATAATGTTGCCGCCTTCATG
This sequence comes from Hystrix cristata, assembly GCA_004026905.1. Classification (NCBI taxonomy): domain Eukaryota; kingdom Metazoa; phylum Chordata; class Mammalia; order Rodentia; family Hystricidae; genus Hystrix; species Hystrix cristata. Next base: position 7,859 of record PVJO010012410.1, read on the forward strand.
TTCATTATAATTCAGATAGTAGGTTATATGAAACAAATATTTTTCAATTAATTAATCTTAAAACTCCAGATGAGAAATTATTTCTGACAAAATCAAACTGTTGTGGAGAGAACTGTATTTTTTCTAAAACAATATACACACATGTGAGTGAGAGGAACAAAACTTTCTGAATGTCTCCTATGTCCCAGGCATAAGATGGTGATGGCGACTGGTTGATCCTTGACGTAGAGTCAGGGAGCCTCCACATCCTTGACCAGAACATTACAAAAAGCTGACGGGAAAACTGTGGCAAATTCAGTAGTAGGGATTGAACCCAGGACCTGTATGCTATGCAAGCACTCTACCCTCTGCCACTGAACTACATTCTCAGTCTTCTCCCTACCTCTACCTCTGTCTCAGTCTCCCAAAGGAAACCTTATGGTAAGTTTCTTGGAGAATAATTCGTACTGTACTTGGAATGGGGATTTAGCTCAGTGATTACAGTGCTTGCCTTGTAAGCACAAGGGCCTGAGTTCGATCCCCTGCATTACAAAAAAAAAAAAAAAAAAGCTTTTACTAGATTTGTCCACTAACCCCAAACTGAAGACAAAGTGAGGTAAGCCTTTTAAGATGTGGCAGAAAGGCCTGTGCTATTCATAACTATCACCTAAAGCTGGGCTACTCGTATATAAGCTCATAAGGAAAAGATAAAGAGAGAAAAAGAGAAGGAAATCCTAGAGTTATGTGCCATTTGACTGGTGGGCAGGGAGAAAAGAAGTGGGTGATTAAGTGCTTACCCTAACCAAGGGCAAAGAGGCTAGATGTCAGCAGACTCTATCATAAACACAACAGTACCTGCAAGAAGGAAGTATTATATTTCAGTCTTTGGCCAAAAATGGGCATAAACAACACTTCCTATTGATTTTTCTTCCACCTACTCAGAAATGGGGGAAAAAAAGGAAGTTAGGGACTAACAGATAATGAAAGGGGTAGTGGATTTATTTATTGAACACCTACACTTCCACCTTTTGGCATTACAATGACATGAGAGCTCATGAATTAAGACACAGTGTAGAAGGAAGCTGGGCTTGCATCTCACGAGGCAACTGCAACAGGAAGAGGTTGTGAGAGGTGATTTCTTTGCTCTCTCTCTTTTTTTTTTTTTTTTGAACATATGATATTGATGGTAAGAGCCCAAGGAGATGGGAGGAAAAGGGGCACACCAGCACCAGACATCCAAGATCAGGGGACTACACAATGGAGCTGCCCAGGAGGACTCCGTGGTAGGGACACCGTGTCCAGAGAGGGGGCTGAAGACAGGGACCACTGGCCAGCCGAGAGGCAACCTGGCTGCCCGGTTCTCTGAGGTCTTTTGAGATGGTGAAACAAAAGGTATTACCTGTATCAAGAACACCACGTCACTAAGGCCACCTACACCAAGGAACCAGACCAAGACAGGTCAGACTGTTTCTCCCCACTATTGCCTGCTCTCCCCTAGCCCACCATCTGCACCTATGAGGAAGGGGAGAAGGAAATCACCTAGAGGTCAGTAATGTAGTTCTTTATCACTCGCAACACATTCCAAAGAGAGGAACAGAAAGGAAAACAAGTAGAATTTACTTTCCTCCTCTGAGACATTTGGAAAAGGGAAAAGAAGGAAGAGCTTAAAGTTGGATACAGTCTGAACTACGAAACTAAACTCAAATAACTGCCACTAATAAGTTACAGATACTGTCAACTAAAAGACAGCAATAGGAATTCAGTAGTCTCAGGAAAAGTATAAAATCATTTCATATGTATACTTTTTTCATATTTATACTTTAGCAAATTATGATTGTTTAACAAACCGATTAGAGATCCAGTCATCATAAGACATTCCACCCATATATGAAAATAAAACTATGCAAGCAAAACAATTTTTCCAAGCACAGAAGAGTTGACACCTAGTTAGACGTCCACATAACAACGAGAACATTTGTTTATACTAGTTCATAATATTCCATATACAAAACCATTCTGTTCCTGATCACTTCTCTTTTCAATAAGTTTTATTATTACTAATTACAGTAACTACCAAAACAATTGTCCATAAAAACAGGAGAATACACCCTAACCCATTTTTCAACATAGCCATTATAGCACGAATTTAGGCACCAGTGAAATTTATTCAGAGCTCTACATATTAATGGAATGAAGACATGGTTTCCAAATATGGTGTTAGGCAATCACATTATTACTCATGAAAAATTCAGTACGTACAAAGAATATTGCCTGTGAAATTCCTATAGTTAATAATATCTAAGAAAAACTAATTATATAGTAAAATATAAATTTTTGTGACACTACAATTGAAATCTTATTCTTGAAAAAAGTGAAGTTAAATCATTTTGCTGCCAAAACTAGTCTAATTTCTACATGTTTTTCCATTAGCAATGATACTGTACTGGTTTATAAGCTATATTGCTCACGACTGTAAATGCAGGGAAACAAAACACTCTGAACACATCCTAGTCAGGGTGAGATTACTATTGGTCCATGCTTTAAATTTTATGCCAAGAACCAAGAAAATCTTAGAAGTTCCGAGTTCCAGTTGTCAAAACAGAAGCTCTATCCACATCCTAGACTGTGAGCCCCTGGAAAACACTCCAGTGACAACCCCATTAAAAGGGTGCTTTGCCCCAAGTGTCACCCTCTGAAAGAAACACTGATTTCTTCAAACGGTGTAAGTGCATATGCACCAAAATCACTCTACATCCCCTGGTCACTCTTAATTGTTCTGTGTTGCTGCTTATGTTGTCTGGTCAGAAACTTCACCCACATTTAGCAAACTTTCTATAATTAGCTATGGCTTCACCCTCAGAGACAAATAGCACAGTGATATCAGATTCTTAATATTCCATTGAAATTTATTTCAAAGCTGTGCTAAACAAATCAGTCACAAAGCTTCAGCCAAGCAGTCCACCCACGTTCAGAAACCTTTCTCTACCTAATGATAATTACAGTCTGTAGAACAGACAGCCTCTAATAAACAGCATCGAGTCTAGAAGACAAATATCTGTAGGGGCCTTTCTGTTGCCATAGAAATATCTTCAGGCCACCTTGTCCTCGGTACTAAACATTATCTTCCGGTTAACCTGCTATTGAAGTGTGTGTGTGTGTGTGTGTGTGTGTGTGTGCGCGCGCGTGCGCGTGCACGTGTGTCTGTGTATGTTGGGCTGCGTTGGGGGTATATACTAGCCCAAATTATAGGTTAGTTCACTTCATCCTGATGGTTATTAATGACAGAGAGTCCTTCATTTTAAAACATTCCCCAAAATGGAAAACACAGATCTTCTCGGGGACAGCAGTTCCTGACTAATGGGCCCAGCTCCCTGGGCTCAACTGAAAACTTCCCTAATGCAGTAGAGTAATAAAGATGGGCTGAGAATTCTCCATCTCCCTTTCTTCATTCTAAGCCCTGGGAGCAGGCACTTTGGAAAATGAAGGTATTATCCACAGTTGTAAAACAGGAAGACAAATCTCTTCAGGTCATCCCAAACATAAATAACATTTTAAGCATCATTAACTGAGGGTGGTGAGCAAAAGGGAGAGAATCCTGTTTTATAATTTTGAAAATTGTTTTTTGAAGAATCAGATGAACTTCCTTGAGGTACACTAACAGCTAAAAAAAATAGTAATTCATTTCACATAGCTGTAAATACCTTCAGGAGAAACAATATACAGTTTTGGATTACAGGGACAAAACAGAACTCAGTCATGTATAATTGTTATACTTTAAATAGGCTGGTGTTTAAGGCCATTTAAACATGAAAGTCTACAAAATAAGGGATCATTTAAAAAATAAAGCAACAAAAGTGTAATTACTTGGACTTGCATCAGTCCAAAATGTTTACCTCGTGTCAGGGAATAAAGAGGAGTGGAATGGGGAAGAATGCTAGAGGGGAAGAGGAGGGAAAGAAAGCAGAAAGGACCATCAATGCTCAACTCTCCTGAGGCAGGAAATGTGTTTTAGTCTCTTTAAACACTTAATTTGCTTTAGTCAAGATTACCAGGCATTGTAATTGGCCCTTTGACATGGGCTCTGTCAATTACTTCTAAAATGCCACCTCGGGAGAAGGTAGTATTAAAACATAATTTCCATTTTAACAGAAGCAGACACGAAGCCTACGAAGTTTCAGTGATTTGCCCAAGTTCACAGACCTGCTCTTTCCAGAACTTCATTATGACATTACTTTAGGTGTTCCTTTATTTTGCCTAATGGCTGTATTTACACAAAATATTCTAAAATGTTCTTTAAGCTAGCAGTGAATAAATTTTCTCAGTTCACATTAATCATTGAAGCAAGAATCTGAAACATTTCTTCCTTCTAGTACTTTAACGTTATTCTCCAAGGTAATTTCTAATTGTTTAAGTATTAAAGATCCATGTTACTTTCAATGAGATGATTGTAGCTCACTGAGATGACTTTCAAAGAGATGATGTAATAATGTCCCTCCGTAGTTTCAGGGGGAAGAATTGTAAACAGGACTGGAGGAAGTCTAACACAAGGAAAAACCTGAAAATAAGTACCATCCAGGTTCATGAAACTGAGTTTTGCTACTTTTTAATGCTATTTCTTTCGAAGAATCACAAGGCATCTATCTGTATATTCTCCACTAGTTTATCCTAACAGGACCCAGTCTCATTGTTCAGTTCCTCTGATGGGCCACTGACAAACTATCCTCAGAGTTTTTTGACGAAAAAGCCTACAAATCAAGACATTATACTTTTTCATCTGTGCTAAACAAGAGTTGTTATGTAACATGATCTAAAAGAAACATCTTCTCACTTGGCTGATCTCTAATTGACACATTCGACTTTAAAGTAATACTTTTTTATTTTTTTAAAAAAAGAGCTGCTGTCTGTGTGAGGCATTTGTGTGTGCCAGAACATGCTGAGAGAGCAATAAAGTGATCTTCACATCAAGAGATGGGTAATAAACACTGAAATTAACCACAGAGTCTAAACTCTTATTGAATACAGCATTCTACAAATACATGGAAGCCTGTAAGGAGAACAGTGACAAGGAAAATAAAACAGGATGATAAATTTGACATAATATTTGGAAATATACCAAAAAACAAAAATCTGGCCATCTTTCTAGGATATTAATGTGAGCATAAAGTAAAATAAAGTCTATAACTAAAGTCAAATACAAGAACAGGATTGTAAAAAAAACAAAAAAGAACAGGATTGTGCATTTACAAGTTTACTCACACATCAAGTCATAAAATTCCTAAATAGGCAGATCACACTAAATTTAAACAATGAGGTTGAATGGGAAAGTTAAGGCCCAGAAAGTTCAAAATGTCCCACTGCTTGCTCCTAAACTCTACCCCACAGTCAAACTAAAGATATACCAGAGAATAAAACATATTATATAATATATATATATATAAAATATATAACCACATCAAGGTTGAAATTATCAAAAAAAATTTAATAAAAATTACAACATGGGCAATGAACAACCTTAAAGAAAAATCTCAGGAAGGCAGTTACAAACAAAAGCAATGCTCGAAATAGAAATTAAATGGATAGGAAACATGCAATCAAAATTATCTCTATCACTGCCTTCAGATGAAAAGTTAGACACAGAGGATCAAAACATTAATTATAACCATTAAAAGTCATTAATAGAATCTATAACTTGACAACAAATCTCAAAAAAGTCTGTTTTCTGGAATATACAGGTTGATTTATGGAACAACGATTTCCCAAAAATATCTAAAGTTTTGTTTTCTTAGATCTTTTAATATACAGGAAATGTAATTTTCATTGGAGAAGGCAAAATAATATACTCATTTAAATTTATCAACTTCACAAAGAGATAGAAAGTTAGTTTCTCATTTACTTAGTTTTGTTTTTTAAACTAACTTAGTTTATTTAACTATGATTCCATGGTAAAATTTGAGTCAAAAAGGCAAAAAAATATAGTATCAAAACTCCTATTTCTAGGAAAACACTTTTGATTCATTTCAGTGATGATTTTAAAAATTAATGTAACAGACCCGGGAGTGGTGGTGCACGCCTGTAATCCCAGCACTCGGAAGGCAGAGGCAGGAAGATCACCACGAGCTGGAGACCAGCCTGGGCTACATAGTGAGCTCAAGGCCGGCCTGAGCTGCATAGAGAGACCCTACAAAAAATTAATGTAACAATAACCCAGATCATTTTATTATAGGAATGTCATGTAATTTCAGTGTCTGAGCTTGATACATGCTTATCACCATCATACTAACAACATGTTAAGATCCAATTTTAGCCTCCAGTATTAATTTAGCAGGGCAGGGACAGAGGCCCACTCAACAGTGATGGACAGAGCTAAGCCCAGCCCCAGGGACAGCGCTGGGAGCCAGAAAGATGGTTTCCTGGTAGTTCAAACAGTGGGGCGCAATGAGGAACACACAGAAGTCAGTGCAACAGGCTTGCAGATGCAAAACTTCTATATTTCAGCTGTCAGTGGTCTTCATACTGACAGCAATTTACAATCATTAAAACAAAAACACTATCACAGAGGTAATTTGAGTTTTATATCTTTCTTAAGTGTTGATTCCATTCAATTTGCATATGTTACATACAAAAGTTATAAGCCTGTTAATGTACTTATTTCATGCAATATTATATACCACAATTTAAATATAATTTGAGGTAGTACAGATTTTTTCCCTATGAGAAGGATCCATTCATAAAATAGAGAGAAAGAGACAGACAGACAAAGATATGCACAGAAAGGAAGAAGGAAGGGAAGTAGGGAACAATAAAGAAGGACCCCATTCATTTCTCAAATTTAACCTGCAGTTTACTATTCCTTAGATTCACCTCTGATTTTCAAATTATTGTTTTACTTGTGCAAGTAAAAGGCCCTTGGTCTGTCCTGCCTAGCTACAATCTGAGGTAGTACTAACCTGCTTTTACTTTTATGAGGCCCTGTTAGAATGTGTTATCATCATGGTTAATTGTTTCATTGTTAAATTAATAACCTGGGGAGATAACAATACAACAGTTTTACAAATACATAATTAAGAGTAAAACCAACAAATTTGTGACCACATCCAAGAATTTCTACAATTATTTCTTGCACTCTTGCCATTGTTAACTTAACATGAAAACTATAAATTCAAAAATTTAATTTCCAATAGAAGTTTAACAATGGAAGTTTAACAATGCTAAGTTTAGCAATGGAATTTAGGCTGTATTATTCCTTTTGTCATTACATCACTGAGATACACACATGAAAGTAGGTATCATGCTGAAATATGTACTGAAAATGATCCTTGTATTTTCAACTATGAATACATAATAAAATTTTGTGATATTTTTCTTTACCTAAAACATCCATCAGGAAATTTCTCTGTACTTCCAAAAATGGGTTCTCTACTTCAAATTTTCATTTCAATATGCTATTGTTCCTGTCTTAGTTACTCTTCTCTTGTTGCTGAAACAAAATACCCAGCACCCAAAGTTAGGGGAAGAAAGGTTTATTCAGCTCACAGTTTGTAGAGATTATAGTTCACAATCAGTTGGATCCAAGGCAGGGTGACATAGCAGAGGGGCAGAAGGCAGCAAGGCAAGCAAGGGGCCTAAAGAATTTCTTCCTGTGACTTATATCTTATCCAGCCTGCCAGTGGATTGATTTACTGATCACTTGCCCTTAATGCCAGCATCACACACTCTAGATCCAGCCACCTCTGACCCAGCCACCTCTTACCACATGAGGCTTTGGAAGGACATTTGGGCACAAAGTATAACAGTTCCCCAAAGTTATTCTACCTAAAACCATACTTCTTTTTTCACAAAATTACTTCATCTCAGCCTCCTTAACTTTCTCAATGTCTACCCTATAGTTATAAAATGCAGAAAGGCACTGTTTGAATTTATCTTTGTCATCGGATCATTCAATTTATCACACAGAATTTTCATTCAAAACACATACTTTTTTCTATTCATCATTACAACTATATCATTAATTTGAATCACCACCTTACACTATGATTATGATAACTAAATTTGTAGCCAATGCCACCAACTCTACTTCCTTAGTCTCTCAAATTTGCTAAGGGGAAAAAAAAATTTAAACGTTTTAAGTGCTCTAAAAATTCTCCACCAATATGTTTTCATACAGTGACCCTTTCCTTCATTCTATTATCTCTCCTCTGAAAAATCAGATATTGTGCACATTTAGCCTCTCAATCTTGCTCTATTTCATTTTCTCTGTTGCCTTCTGGGTAATCTACTTGTATTTTCCAGTTCATCAATTCTCTCTTTAGCAGTAACTTATCTGCTTCTTAATCTCCTTATTCCATTTTTTTATTTCCCTAAGAATAGTTTCCATTTTTAGAGGCCCATGTAGTTGTTTCTGAGATCTTCTTGTCATTCTCAACAGTCTTTCATTGTTTACTTCTGTGGTTCATTTTTTACTCTTTAAATGTGTATATATATAACCATTATATTTTTTATACTTAAGAACTCTAATATCTATACTCCTAAGTGTTTAACCATTTAGTTTTATTCTTTTGGTAACTCTCACATAAAATATCTTATGTCCTAATAAAGGTAGTGATAAGTGATTGTAATCTGCTTGATTTTAAACTATTAACATCCTGTAAATCTGTATCAGTGATGCTTTTAAAAGGACTTCTGCCTGTTTCGGCTGGAAGTCAGGGTGCCATTGTGTCAGAAACATTTCAGCCCATCTCAAAGGTCCCAATTTAATGTTTGTTTCTGATGTTTAGAGCCCCAACTTCTCATGCTTGTCCAAGTCTCTGTATCCATGTAGCACTGTTTGTGTACAGTTACCCTCAGAGCAATCACCATACTAGTTCTCTATTTTTTGGCTCACTTGCTCTATTTTGGTAAAGGAGACACATAAGTCTCATTTTGTAAGCGTTTTTCAGTATTTACTCCCTACCAATGCACCAAAAATTGTTTCTCAAGCATGCTGTTGGTCTGAAATGATATTTCACTAGGGGGGGCTGGAGATTTAGTTCCGCAGTACAATGCTTGTCTAGCAGGCATGAGGCCCTGGTTTGGTTGTAAGCACCAAAAAAATTTAAAAAAAAATTTTTTTAAGGCAATTCCCCCCCACCAAGATATATCACTAGAAACAAAGAACATCATCAGTTTTTTTAAAACAGTGACATTAAGCCATTAATCTCTGCTCTTTACTTAGTGGAAAATATTAAAAACCTTGCCTGTTTTTCAATTATATGTATACATCCTGTATCTACCCACAATTCCTCTAAGAGCCCCTTCCACTCTCACTGATCTATTCTCTTTACAGTTCATAAACCTACCTCCAGTCACACCCAAGTACTCCACACACCAATTAAACGGGCCTATCTTCTTTATTCTAAATATTCAAGTTCTGATCAGTCTTAAAACCCAGCCCAAACTACTTTCTTGCAGAAAACTTTCCAACATTTATTTCTCCACTACTCAATTTCCAGTCTTTAAAAATTAATATAAGACAATACTTAAGAATTTTAAAAATAAAGACACACACACACACACACACACACACACACACACATACACGGGACCTGTTTCAATCCTAAAATTAAAATCAAAATCCAGACTGTTTAAGTAACGTGTTGAAGGACATCCAGATACTGGATGGCAAAGACCACACTAACATCTGGTTCCTCATTACCGGCCCAGGCCTCTTCTACCTATACTTTGTCTGTCATTTGATGTGTCCATTCTCTCCTCTGAACCAAATCTCCATATTCAAGGCTTCTGCTCACAATGAAAGTTGAAGTTATCATGATACACAAGATCTGCTCCTTCACTTTCTTCTACCAAAATGAACCTCTGTGGCCAGGCCGTATCATCGCCCACATCTCTGACATGATGCCCTCTTCACTGTTCCTCAAACACAGAAACATGCTCTTTTTCAGGCCTTTGTAAGAGTTGCCCTCCCAGATGGAATCCCATCAGTCCGTCTGCTGGTTTACTCTGTTGCAATCTTCAGGTGTTGGCTCACTGTCTCCCTATTAGAAGCTCTGGACATCTTATTAAAAATCACTCTTCCTAATCAATCTCCAACCCCTGAAGTGTTTACATTTTTATTCACGGCATTCACCACTTGATATATACTTAGTTGTGGATCTCTATGCTATGTGCCCCCAAAAATGATTTGCCCATCGTATCCCCGCTCCTTAAAGTGTTCCTGGTGTTTACTGAATGAGCAAGTGGATGAAAAGAGGAGTTATTTAAGTCACATTAGAATTGTGGCGATGGCTAGAGTAGAAGGATCGTTCAGAGGTTAGCCTTCTCCAGCAGAGCTCACAGTGCTGGGGGAAAATGGACCAACAAAGGGCACTTGCTGGTCAGCAGACTCAGGGCTTACAAGTGAGACCTTTCAAGGAATTACAAAGTCTTTGGAGGGTGCACTTAAAATAACATCTTCTGACCTTTATGTCCCAAAGAATCCCAAGTAAAATTCTGGAAAATATTCATCTAGACACTGTTCCTGTACTACCAGTGATCAAAAAGAATGTATTTGTCAGAAAGGAGTCTCATAAGGGATGACTTCCAAATCCCCCACCAGGCTTGTCATACACATCAGAGATTCCACATTTTGTTGCTATAAAATAATCTTAGTTACGTTTCTCATTGTGGAGACAAAATACCCAATACCCAAAGTTAAGGGAGGAAAGGTTGATTTCAGCTCACAGCTGGTAGAGGTTTCGGTCCATAATTGGCTGGCTCCAAGGCAGGGTAATGTGGGAGAGGAACACTGCAGAGGAGAAACAGTTCATGGCAGGCAGAGGGCAGCAAAGCAGAAGGCAGCAAGCAGTGAAGCAGCAAACCAGCAAGCCACAAACGACTTCAACAGCCCTCTTTCTGTTCCTTATATCCTGTTCAGGATACTTGCCCTTGGGGCAGGTAGTACTCATACCCAGGGAGGGCCTTCCCATTATCCACATCCAGAACTGTCAAACCAATCACTGAACTAATTTAGTAAACACATAACTTTGATCCCAGCACCACCCACTTAACCCCAGAATCATGCACACTAGATGCAGCCACCTTTGAAAAGCCCCACCTATGAGTGCATGAGGCACCAGAGGGCCATCTAGACACAAGCCATAACAAATACACACAGCATTTCCAGTACAAAAACCAAAGGAATTTTAAAAGTATTGGTATCTAGCCATCTGTTAATCCAGAATTTACATGTACTGAGCATTCACTATATCCCAGACATGTTTTCTATTACACACATATAACTTTGAATAGTGGCATTTAAGCATCTATGAATCTTGCTGTTTTCATCGCCTTTCCTTCCTTTCATCTCTTGATCTCTTTCCCATTTTAAAAAGATCTCCCTACTTCCTATTTCCTATCTTCTATGTTGCGGTTTATGTATATTTTGGGTTTCTCATATAAGAGAAACCATGTCATATTTAAGCTTGTGTAACTGATTTATTTCACTTAACATTGTATTCTCAAAGCGCATCCACTTTCCTATAAATGACTCAGGTTTATCCTTCTTTATGGCAGAGTAGTACTAAGCTGCATATAAAAACCGCATCTTCTTTATGCATTCTTCTCTTGATGGACATATAGACAGCTTCCTGGATTCAATTATTATGAGTTTTGCTGCTATAAACATGGGTATGTATGCACTGTAATATAGTATCTTTAACTCTTTTGGAAAGATACCTAGACAGGGAATACTGGGTCAAATGGAATTTCTAATTTTAGTTTTTTTGAGGGATCTCCATACTGATTTCCACTAGTTTACATTCCCACCAACAATATAGGAAGGCTCCTTTTTCCCTGAAGCCTCCCCAGCATTTGTCATTATTTTATTTCTCATTGATGGCCATTCTTTCTGGGGTAAGATGTCATTTTAATTTACATATCTCTAATATTTGGTGATGCTGAACTTTGCTTCATGTAATTATTAGCCATCTGTACTTCTTCCGCAAAGTGTCTATTCATTTCAGGGAGGTTGTTATGATCTTCTTAAATAGCTTTCCAAAAATCAAACTTTTTAGTTTTTTCTTGATCTAGTACTGAAAAATTCTTTCAATACATCTTTTTAAAAAATGTACTTTTGCAGTTCTATATTAATTTACAACTTTTCAAATTTTAATCTTTCAAACTTTAATTCTTTAGATGTATACAATGACTCAGTCATGTGAGTAAAAAAGAAATTACCTGATTCATAAGGATACAAAGTTTCAAAATAGGTTTGATACCTATTGCACAGGAAGATGACTACCATCAGTGATGCAGCATACATAGAATTTCAAAATAACTAAGGATAAATTTCAAATGCCCCACTATGAAAAATAATAGATCAGTGAAGTGCAGATTTTTAAATTACACTTTGATCATTCCACACTGTAAACGCATATGAAAACATATTGTATTCCGTAAGTGTATACAGTTTTGATTTATGGATCAAAAATAATGTAATAAATTTTAATAAAAATTTTAAAATAGTTAAAAGAAAAGAGTATAAAGTATGGTGTTAGAAGCATAGTGAGAATATTTGCTTAAACTGCATGCCTTATAAAATGGAAAAGTAACATTAGGAAGCTGTATCAAATATTTTTTGTTCCTAAGGGAAATAAAAATGCCAAGAAGGAAAAGATGACTATGGTCTAATAATATAAAATTGGTGAAACTGCAGGATAATAGTTGAGGAGCCATCAATATTCTGTCCTATTTTCATTAATCAAAAGGACTGTTTAATTTTGGATCACAACAAAATTCAACATTGGAAGGAAATTAAATTATAGTAAAAGAAAAGTTACAACTCAAAATATTTTTCCTTATAGTTGAAACAAAATTTTAAAACTGGAAAAATAAAATATTTGAAGAGCCAATTCAACAGAGCCCAGCTTCTCAGTACTGCCCATGTGCCCCATAGATTAACAGCCAAACATGTTCTTATAGGCAGCAACAGAAACACTGAGAAAAGTGTGGTTTTTGTTTACAGAAATGTTCTTGAGAAAGTATATATGCAGTGAATATCTAGAAACTGGAGGGCATTCATCCACGTACTTATAGGAGGTGTGTGGGTGTGTGTGTGTGTGTGTAGTCATAAGCACTACATTAGGAATTACAGACTCAAGAAAAATATTCAGATTAAGAGCACACAGTACTAAAACTTGCATCCTCTGTTTTCAATCACAGAAACCTACATTGCATCTTTATGCTTTCATTCTATGATTTCAAAGTGAATGGGCATAACCTTTTATAAACTGTTTTGTAGGCCAGCAGCTCTGTTGTTAGCACCACTGTGTCTATTCCTTGCATGTTTCTAAAAGGTACAGGACGTGATTTAGCACAGGACGTGTCTACCATGCCCCCCAAGGACCTGCGGAAGGCCTGCTTACTTATTCTCCCTCACAATACCGCTCACAAGGTAGTTTCTCAAAGAGCTTCTACACAGCTGCATAAAAAATGCAGCTGATTGCTCACTTAATGAGGGCTACTACAGTTATTAATGCTCAGTGTTCTTTTTCTCAGTTCACTGTGTTCGCATTTGCCTTTTATTCTTCTGCAGGCCATTAAAAAAAAAATCTTGGTTTTTCAGTCCACAAATGTAGGTTCCCACTGAGTGGTCTTCCTTTAAGCAGCTCCCAGGAGAAAACAAATATAAACTCTCCCTTCTGGTACTGTTTTGGACTGAATTGTGTACCTCAAAATGATATGTTGAAGACAACACTCAGAACCTCAAAAGGTGACCATATTTGGAAACGGAGTCATTGCAAATATAATTAGTTAACAGGAACCATGCTGGAATACAAAAGGCCCTTAATCCAATGTGACCGGTGTCCTTGGGAAAGGCCAAGACACACAGTGACACCCCGGTAGAAGACAGAGATGGAAGGGAGTGATGCCCCTGCAAGCCAAGGACCGCAGGGCTGCTCTGATGGATGCCAGGAGCAGACAGAGATTAGGAAGGGTTCTCCCCTGAGGCTCCAGAGAGAAAGCAGGGCCTGTGAACACGTTAATACTGGACCTCCAGCCTCCAGAGCTGTGAGAGAGTAAGTTTCTGCTGTGTTAAGGCACCAAGTTTGTGGCGATTTGTTAAGCCAGTCACAGGAAAAGAACATATGTGTGTGTGTGTGTGTGTGTGTATATATATATAAATCTATATATGTATGCATGTATTTTTGTACGTATGTTTATGTATCAATATGTATGTATACATACACATACATGTGAACTCAACCTTGTTCTTCCTTAACTCAATCTCTTTATTTCTTCTTCAGCTTTTATCTTCCTCCTCCAATGGTCAGGTACTTACATAATCACCACTGGTCTCTCCTCTATCCTTTCCCAACTTCCTCACATCATTAACTCAGGTCCCAATCTTCGCTTATCCATCGCCCTCTCCAGGAGCCCTTCCCAGCCTCCTCCCAGGCTGAGTTTTGTGGAAGCCTCCCTCTCCTCAGGCACAGCCCGCAGGTCCCTGCCGGGTCTCTCACACGGGATGGTGAGGTCCTGAAGCACAGTGACCAGTTGTCACTTCTGCACTCCCCGGTCAGCACTTCACATCACGCCACAGCATTTGGAGCACAGCTGAACTACTACTATTTTGCATTTCCCTGCGCTTCCCTTTCTACTACCCACCACTTACCTCACTAATTAAAAACACTACAAGTAATTTCAGAGTTTCCCTCCTTTGAGAAATTTCGTATGTGTAACTCTAGGAAAAACCAGCCGTTGCAGTCTTGAGGGCCATAGCCCGGCTTCGGCAACCTGGCAATTCCTCAGATTTGCCAGAATTTTAATCACCACCTATAAATCATGGATGGATTCCATTCAGCCTGCCTGTCTGTCCTGGGAGTCAGCAGCCAGGCTGGCAGGAGCAGCCTTTTGTGGAGCTGGGAATGCATAGGAGAACCTCTCCTTACTCCTGAGAAGGTGACCAAGAGAAAGGCGGCTCTCACCCCTCTGTGTCTCCAGACCACAGTGTCCCTTCCCAGGGCGAAGGGCTGGGGACTGAACTGGATGGGTTTACACATGAAAGCAAGCATTTATGCCCACAAAAACCAAAGTAAGGGATTCAAACTTGGCAAAGGCCACAAGCTTTCTGTATATTTTAAATAAAACACAGTTTTAAATTTTTATTTATATTTAGAAAGCACTTTCATGTATAAATTAATGTCACCTTCAGTGTATTTTCAGCTGTTACTGTTTTAAGAGCAACACTCTTAAAACTGTACAATAAAAGCAACGTATGCCAAATTTCTAAACATGGCACTACAAACTTATTATAATTGTATTCAAGACAGCTTTATAAACACTTTGTGTTCAAAGAAAATGTCAGTTAAAAAAGAAAGAGCACAGTCTTTTACCCTGCATACCCATGAATGAAAGGAACACATTTTCAGTCTCTTGGTCCCGAGGGCAGACGGGTCTGGGTCTCACGCTGACTGATTTACTTCTCCAGAATCAATCACTGACCCTGGCACCTTCACCTTTCCACGCTATTTCCCCAAACCACTGTCCTCTGACCTGCTTTACACCTCACTGTCTGACTCATTTCTGATATCTGCTCCCGAGCCCTTTCCAGGTCTTTCTCCAGCAACGTGGCTTGCCTCCGCAAACAGAACCACTCTCCCCACGCGGCTCACTCGGCCCGGAATCTGGGAAGACCCAAGACCACCACCGCCGGTCCCCTGGGACCTTCAGCCGGGTTTGGAGCCTCACTGCCAATTGTTACATTCCAGCCTCGAGGGTTTCACTGCAATGCATCTTCTCTAACTCTTACCTCTACCACACTGGAGTAGAGCACGTGGTGGGCACTGAGATATATGTGAAATGAGCCTGACAATTTTTTTCCTTATTACGAAAAAAGTTACAAAATTTTACAAGAGATTTATAGAAAGTCAGAAGACTCCACAGTGAAGACCTCTATCTCCCTTCTCAATTTTCAAGAAGAATTCAGCAACAGTCCTCAGGAAGGTCAGCACCATCTCTCACACCTGCTCTACACAGCTTGCAGAGTTATTTTACTTTGAAATACACTGAAACTTACATGAGAATTACCAAAAAGTCCAAAAAAAACCCACATATACTTTTACCTGGATGTTAAATTGTTGCCCTTTTTTATAGCTGTTTGTACACGATCATATCCAATTGCTTAATCATTCACCTTTCTTGTAGCAGAGCATTTATGTGTGTGACTATACACACACATGTACATGGGCATAGATACATATACACACACGAGTATATCCACACAAACATCCATTTTTCCCGAACATTTGAGAGTAAGTTCCATACTTATTGCCCCCTTATTCCTAAATACTCCAGCATGTATGAATGTACTAAGAACAGAACACTTTTTGTAAATGAATGTTCAAAATTATTATTCTAGTTTATTAGTACATGAGATACCCAGAGTAAAAATAAAGAGCAAATAGAAGATAGATAATAGGAAGCAGGGACACAGGTGGTTCTCCGCGGGGAAGGAGGGTGAAGGGAAGAGAGGGATAAGGGATGAAAACAAGGAATTAGGATGTGCTATGTACGTGTACCAACTCTACCAAGGAATGTAAACATTATGTACTGCAAACACACACTAAGAGTACATTCTCTTATGTAACAACAAATATTCTCAAAATCAATAATTAACAATGATGTAATAATAATAGTATCTAATCCACAGCCAGAATCCAATTTATTTAATGCTTTCCTACAACCTTGTCAGAACATTTACATAGTACTCTTCTATTCATGTACTCGTCTTTTTTCAGACTTAGATCTACAAGTAAAAATACTGAGTATTCACTACCAATCATCTTACCAAAATATTCCTAGTGTCTTCTTGTTTGTCAAAGTTGTCCTCTTAAAGTCCTTCACAAGGGTTTCTTGGGTGCTGAAGTCCTTAAGATTGGGAATTTTTAGAACTACTTTTCCGTAGGTTTGATACTTCATAAACAGATTGGCTGGTTATGAAATTCTTGGTTCATACTTTGAGTTTCCTGAACTGCAGAAGTCTGGTACCAGCCTAAACTATTCCGCACTTATTATTCATTTGTGTGTAGTTGGTGTTTTGTTCCTAAAGGCCAGGGATCAGCTCACATTTTCTGTGGAAGGACCAGAGAGCAAATATTTTGGGGTTTGTGGGTCACATACATTCTCTGTCACAAATACTTTCCTTTATAACTGTGATGGTTGATTGATTGTGTCAATTTGTAAGAGAAGCTTAACTAAATTGGTTTAGCAACTCTACACCCCAGGGTGTAGAAGATCCACCCTAGGGCAGCCCATTCTCTAGATGGTATAAAGGGGAAATGAAGAGGGATATAGCCTGCCCGGTTTCTTTATATTGGCTTCGGTTCCTTTGGAGGAGCTCCAGACTTTCACTTGGATCCTTGGAACTCCAGACTTTCGCCTGGATACTTCGGACCTCTAGACCTTTGCCTGGACCCTTCAGACCTCCAGACCTTCGCCTGGACCCTTCAGACCTCCAGACCTTCGCCTGGACCCTTCAGACCTCCAGACCTTCGCCTGGACCCTTCAGACCTCCAGACCTTCGCCTGGACCCTTCAGACCTCCAGACCTTTGGCTGGACCCTCTGGATCTCCAGCATGCAGACAAACCCTCTGCACACTTCCACGCCTGACTTGTAAGAAGCCCAAGGAAGCTCTCACATATTCACGTATCTACCATTGTATCTGTTTATCTAGAGAATACTGACTAATAACCTTTAAAAAATACTAACCTTTACAGCTTGAAGCTATGCTGTATGAAACCTCAGCTACATCCATGGGGATTTTCTCTTTAACTTTAAGGTTCTCTCTTCTTCGTAGGTTACGTGTAGGAATTGATCATTCCTCATCAGTTTTCCTAGGTACATGGAAATCTCTTCCACTTTGGATATTCGGTTCTTCTTTTAATTCAAGAAGGTTTTCTTAGATTTAGTTTTAAGTATTAGTTCTATTCCACTATTTTTTTCTTCTCCAGAGATTCCAATTTTGTATGCTGAATATTTTGTCATTCATCTCAATAACTTCTGGGAGACCATTTTTGCCTTTTCTTTGTCCTATTTTCATTCACTTGGTTTGCTGCCTGTATCCCTTTGATGTCCTCTATTAAGGTTTCCTTGTAACCCACTGCTTTTTGAATGCTGTGTAATTTCATCTCTGTTGCTTATGATTTTACTCATTCTTCCCCTTTTCTCCTTCATTCAAGTAAATCTTGTTTATTTCTTCCTTTCTTGTTCCATTTCCTTTATTAAATTTCAAATTCTAATATAAGGGTTTCCCTTTTCCCCATAGTCTCAAATAATTGTTTGGGACAATTGAATTGAGTTCGTAGTGCTCCATTACTACTTTCCACTGACTGGGGTTTTAATGGGAATTTATATCAAATGACAGTTTTTGATTCTCATTGTTTTCTTCTCAGAGTAGTTCTGAAAACTGTTTATACCCACATTTCATGAACAGGGATGGTAGGCTGGGGTGGCTAGTACAATTTTTAGTTGGTAGTTTGGCAAAGTATAATAAAAATTAATAAATGTTTGGGGGGTGACAATGGGCAGAGAAAGTTTTCCATTTACTTTTTTTTTTTTCCTTTTCTGGTCTTCTAGGATCCTAAATTTTCCTCTTGGATCTTTTTGTTTTTACCTCAGAATGCTCAAATTTCCCACTGACCTTCTAGACTGGCAGGGAGGATTCTTTCAAAGGTTCCAGGTGAAAATCCATCCGTAATTTTCCAGCTTCCAGTGTTCTTGGCTCCAGGCTGCACCACTCCACTCTCTGTTCAGTCCTCATGTTGTCTTCTCCTCTTCCATACTCAAATCTCTTTCTGCTTCTCTCTTACAAGGACACCTGTAATTTCATTTAGGGACTGCCCAGATTATCCAGGATAATCTCCCCATCTCAAAACCCTCAATTTAATCACATCTGCCCAATCCCTTCGGAACATTCACAGGTCCCAAGATTAGAACCTGGCTGTCGGCAGAGGTCACAGTCAGCCTGCCACATTTTTTTCCCCAAGCAGCAGCAGTACCTTTCCAAAGGATGCTTGCTTAAATCCCACACACTTTACATCCCTTCCCTGCCTCTTAGTTTTTCTGAAGTTAGGGCTGAGTTCCTCTTTTTGAGAGTTGATGCTATTCTAGCTCAATTCTATTTTCTCATTTCCATGTACTTTCCCCTGGAAATCCAGCTGTTTACACAGACTTGAGAAGGAAACTTAAGAAATACATTTTCTGGAGATTGATCTTTGCTTTCTACTTACAGGTTATTTGAAGTTTACAGTGTTCTCAGTTTTCCTATTTCATGTAAAGAATAGGGCTTTATGGTATTATTTGTTCATATTGATCTGCATTGATTTTTTTAAAGGACAATGTAGTAATTGAGCTGTCATAATTATGAAGCATATATTCTGTGAGAAACAGGCAAATACACAGTGCTCCAATTTGCGGAAGAGGAGCTTTAGTCACACATACACATGCACACATGGAGCCTTAAAAAATTAGTAATTTTACATAACAGCTAAAGTCTTATATAGTTATTCATAGATAACAACTAATTAAAAACCATAGATTTATTGACTCTAAAAAGCTGTCAAGCATTTGGGAAATCTCTGCCTTGCTCTAACAGAGGGAATACATGCACACTGCTTCTTCTGCAAGCACCACCCTTCAGCATTCCAGGCCAAAGCATTAAAAAAACCTCTGCATTAATATTAATATCCTTATGTTGAATGAAGCACTCTAGGTACAACGCTTGTAAATAAATATTGTCAATGTCTTTGCTTTTTATTCTTTGCCTATAAAATGGCAATCATAATATTTAAATAAGAATCATCTAAGAAGGCTTATGACAAATTAGCCAGAGTCTGTAAGTCACTTTCCAAATGAAGGTTTAAGTACAATCATTTAACTTTGATGTATGGAGTGATGAAGCAGAAGCTGTAGCGACAGACGGCAGCCATATAAATTAATACATTAATATTTAACACAGAAATGGGAGAAGAGAAATTGGGATGTCTGCATCTTGCCATTAGTAGTCAGTCCAGGGTGTAAGTGCAAGGACAGGCTTTACGCTCTTGAAATGGTATTACTGTTTTTATTTAATTGCTAAATTCGTCTGTTCTCAATTAACAGACATAAAGGACATTTTTGAAGCGGTGAAATGTGGTCAGCAATTATTTTGAAGGTAGGAATCCTTGAGCCTCTTTTCTGAGCAAATAGGTCAGAGAATGGCCATCTCTTTAAATTACACTCTGCAACTAACTACTGTCGAAATTTGAGTAAGCACCAAGAGAACATACGACCCAAAAGTCCCACATGAATTGGATACCTTGACTTAGGGGAAAATACTCTTTTTTGAGTGCCCATTTTATCTGCTATAAAAATGCTTATTTTATAAGTGCTATTAAAACACTCAATACAGAGCATTTTAACTAGGAAACAGACACTTATTATACTAATAAATCCCTACACCTTTCCTGCTATTGCTCCTTCTCCTTAAAATGATTTTTAAACAGATTTCTCTCATCTTTATACCTCTTCCAGGGGTCACCACTCTGGAGCTTTCCTAGATTTTCTAAATCAGATATAATCACCACCTTCTTAGAAAGCTATTATTTTTGATTATCTCTACTTTTGTATTTGCTCCTACTGCTTATTACATACATACACGATGGCACCATAAAGGTAATATATCTATTTAAGAGCCCAGCTTTTGGTTTACACTACGTATCATGTTATACTATGCAGTTTCTCTGCAATGTGCACCTGTATTAGCTCATCTTTGAGGCTTGATAATTTTTAGGAAAGAAGAGGATAATAACAGCTGACCTCCTAAGTTTACCAAATAATGAAATGAAATAATAGGTAATGAAGTGTTATGTGACAGTTAATTGCTGATTTTCAACTTGACTGAGAGATGCCTGGCAAGATAACTGAACTGTGAGGGAGCTAAACACATGGATGGACTAACAGCTGAAAGCGAACCGTTGGAGGAAGCAGGCCACCGAGCGAGTGTCTTGGGAGGGGATCATCTCTGGGGCTCACTTCCTTTCTCTGGATTCCTGGCTACTATGAGGTAAGCAGCTGTCTCTGCAGTCACACTTTAACTGAGAGGCACCGGTCGCTGGCCGAAGTCTCTGAATGCATGAGCCAAAATAAACCTTTCTTCCTTTAAGTTGTCTGTGTCAGGTATTTTGTCCCAGCAACAGAAAACTAATACATGCTGAACCTCGTCAAAGTGGTAAACATTCGCCAATATTCAAATTCCCTGATACAATCCAATCTTGCTTGCTTAGTATAAATTCTCTTTGTGTCAGATATCACTATGTTATTGGATGACCTTGAAACATCTAGGCTAATGCTTTGTACATCATACTCAAAATGCATTTAAAAAAAAATCAAATGGAAGAAAAAGTAACCAAACGACATCTGCTGAGCTCTTCTATTGTACAGACACAGTGAGAAATGGGGAAAATCATTCCCGACCCATAAGAAGAGGAAGAGGGGCTGAAGGGAGGAGAGGAGAATGGGGGAAAAAGTAGAAGCAATATATATCACGTACAGGTACAAATTCCCTATGATGGATGTTATTATGTATATCTAAAATGTACCACTAAGATAAAAAAATATTTTTAAAGTCAGTAAGTGCTTAGCATAATTTAAAATGGGCAGTTAATCTTTAAGTGCTCAGTTGAGTTAAATTTATTTAGTCCACTCACTAGACTGGGTGAAAAGGACCCGGGGAGAAGGCGGTAAATATTATGTTAATCTGCTTAACACAAATTTAAGAGATCAAAATTCAGAGCTCAGTTTTCTGTCCTTCATTTTTTTTCCAAATATACTTCCCCTTGCAATTCTCCTCCCTCCTACTCAAATCTTTGTTTCCATGACAAAATTCCCACCTTAGCATTCTACCATCAGATGATCTACAAATATTTCTTCTGCACTCTCTGCTACACTGCTACTAGACAAATCCAATCCTCCAGTCCATGATGTAGATGAATTAAGTAAATATCTTCTAATATTACGTATTTCTCTCCTCGTCCTCCAGTACTATATAGGACTTTTTATACAGATTGGCTTTAGGTACATTTTAATACTTGAGAAGAAAAGGCAACATTGTAAGAACTACCTGAGAATCAGAGGGAGACAGAGAGGGGAAAAAAAAAAATAACAGTAAAAGAATCATCCAACAAGGACTTACTTTCTGCTACTTGATCTTGAGTTTGGCCACATACTTGATTTCTCTTGCCAGAACCCTGGAATTGCTAAGGGAACCCTAATGGCTATTGTTGAGCTTTTCAACTGATGTATTCTAAATCCCACTCCTATTAGGCTCTTTAATGCTGCTTCATTTCCTCCCAATTCCTCTGTTTTGAGCTGTGCTGCCAAAGTCCTGAAGATCTGAAACACACTATTACCTCTGAATTGACTTGATTTGATTACTATAAAAACCCATCAGACTCTGGAGACTACCTGACAAATGTCACAAGCTAATCAAGTGCCCTGTAATCAAACTATTGGTGCTAATACATACATGAGGTCTTCTCAGGAGGCCCCTGGATGCTCAAAGGATTGTTTTTAAGAAACCTCAATATTGACAGAGGATTTGGAGATTTAGTTCAGGTGCTCATCCAAGAATTCCTAAGCAAAGAGTCATCTGAGAAGCACCTATTTTTACAATGGTTATCCACAAGTCGGATCAATACCTTAGAGCAGTGGTGGCCAATCTATGGCACACGTGCCACCATGGGCTGACTGTAAGCTGTAAAAGGTTTGCCATCATTGCCCTACAACATTTGTTGACCTCAAGCCAGAGTTTTGTCTGCTACAGCATAACCCTTAACCATGCCCAAATGGCTCCTTTTTATGATCTCTCTAGACTGCACAGAAACAACCTGGATTTTTCTCCCACTTATTTTGATATAAGGATGCAAGTTGTCTTTCTTTGTATTCTAAATCTAAAATGGACAAAAAAATAAAATGAACCCTTAACACCGAACAAGAAAAGCGAAGGCCATCCAATGATTGTATCCAAGTTGCAATCGGTACATCACTTTACAGAGTGTCCTGTTGAGTCAAATGATACTGTTCAATTTTTGGTGCACTTTACTCACCTGATTCCTAACTACACCATTAATATAATAAACCATTATGTCATGAGTCATCCTTAACATTTCATTTGAATGTATCCAGAAATGTGGATATTATGTCCAATATACGACGAAACACAAAATACCTTACCAAGGTCTCGCAGCTGAAAAGCACTGTTTTCGTTCCTCACGTGAGGTGTGTTTCAGTCCATCGAGTCTGCACTCCAACAGACTGGGATACATCCTTAGATTCTGAACCTTTTGCAGAGACACCCCACTTGACTGCCTCTATTATTTACCTATCTATACTTTCCTCCCCCAAATTTCTTCACTTTATGCAAAGAGAGCCAGTCCACCCAGTAGCATCTTTCATCCCAAATCCCTATGATGGCTTTCGCCATACAGGCATCCCTCTTTTTTCTTTTCAGGGACTCTATTATTAGCATTGTCTCCCTTTTGAATTCAGAAAAACGCAAAGTAGTTTGAACAGCATGTTCTAAGCAATGCAAAATTGCCAAAACTGTGACAAGTATTTGATATTTTTGTGTACAACTTATGTGCACAAGTTATGAATATACATGTGTAAACAAATTTGCACATATGTATTTGTAGCTGTATAAATTTATAAACATATATGGGCTGGGGATTTAGCTCAGTGGTTAGCGTGCTTGCCTCGTCAGCACAAGGCCCTGAGTTCAATCCCCAGCACCAAGAAAAAAAAAATTATAAACATATATAAACATGTAACTACACACATATATAAATGTTAGTGCTTTTTTTTAAAAAAATGTATAGTGAGCTAAGTAAAGACAAGCAGCCTTATGGGTAAGCCACAGCAAGGTCTCATTTAAGAAAAGGCTAGCACAGTATTCAAAAAGCAATTTAAGAGTTCAGTCAAGTCTTTGAACAAAACATTAATAATTAAAGTGTGGGTGTAATGTGCAAACTCTTTTGTGGGGTTGAGAGATTAGGTCTTGCCATGTAGTTCAGACTGACTCTGAACTCACTATGTAGCCCAGGGCTGGCCTTGAACTCACAGCACTCCTCCTGCCTCAGCCTTCTGAGGGCTGGGATTACAGGCCTGCACCAGCATGCCTGGCTAAGCCTATTAAAATCTTGTTTTCCTTATCTTCCAAATCTGAAAACATTTGACAGATTCATCTCTCCCTGCCCACTGCCCACTCAACTTTTTAACTTTTTATTCAAATTTGCCGAAACATTTAGTGACTACTTTCATCTCCACATGCTCTTTCAAAGTTAGTATTCTCCCACTTGGAATCATCTTCAATCCTTTCCAAAATAAATCATAGCATACTGGTTTTTCTGATTTTCGCTTGAGTCTCACCCTCAAAAGTCATCGTTTCCCTTTACCCAGATTCTGTATAACAAAGCCTACGACAAAAAAGGAAGCTGGGAAAAAGAAGAGGTTATAAACACTTAAGCATTCATATTTTCCCATCTATGTCTCTAAAGTATGTGTCTAAAATAGCAATCTTCATCATCTGTGCACAGTAGAAAGAATACTCTTAAGCTTTGTGGTCAGATGGACACTTACAGATTTGGAGACTTCATTTCCTCAACTGCAAATCCAATTATTGTAAGAATCAACTGT
Source organism: Hystrix cristata (assembly GCA_004026905.1). Taxonomy (NCBI): domain Eukaryota; kingdom Metazoa; phylum Chordata; class Mammalia; order Rodentia; family Hystricidae; genus Hystrix; species Hystrix cristata. The sequence continues at coordinate 32,544 of PVJO010012410.1, forward strand.
AGTACAGATACTAAAGGACCACAAAAATGTCTACTAATAGACACTGGTCTCTATTTCCCCTCTAGTTTCGATATATTCTCAACATAAACTCAATTTTTTAGCTTGGTACATGTTAATGCAGTTCAAGTATCTAAAAATTGCCTCCCCTTGGTACTAAGTAACGCGCACACTGAAAAGCCAGGCTATAAGCTTCTGGATGCTGTGACTTTTGTGTTTATTTTAGATGTATTCTATTCTCTGCCCTCAGGAAGAAAAAATCCTCTTGATTTGTTAAAAAATATTACACTTCTATTATCACACTTAGAAGTTATGTAAGAGGGGCTTCAGTATCTGTGGACATCATAAAAAGTGCTTGCAGAACCAATAAATAGTATTATGTTTTTAAACTGTACACCATTTCTTCCTTTTTCAATAGGAAAGTCATGTGTTTTGAGCAGGGTACAAAAAGCTGATGATTTTCTGCTACTGCATAGAGTGGTTTTGGTACCTCTTTCACTTAATTATCTAGTTTCAAGGAAAATGTTTTCTATTTATATTGGTATTACTTTTCAAGGAATAAAACCTTCATTCTATAAATACTGAAAAGTACTTGAGTATCACTCTTCTTTGCTTTACAAGTTGACTAATGAACTGCAGACTATGGTTGTGTTTGTTTGCATTTTTCCTCCAGTGGCCTAGGATGGAAATCCTACAGATATGCTCCTGATACTATGTGTGGATCTTTCATGTATTCAGGTATAGTATAGGACCAAAGGTATGCTGAGCATCTCAGTATCCACAGAAAAAAAAACCTGGCAAAATTAAAACAAATAAGTGCACTGCCAAAAAGAAATCAGAGACTGCATCCTGGACAACTAGAAGTATAATGAGAGAAGAGAATGTGGCATGGGCCTTGTAAGGTTTTATGTATGTTTGTTTCATTAATTGTGGTTTTTTTGGAGATCGGGGAAACATGATCTTTCTCTTCGTACAACCAGGAGAGAAGCAGACTTTTGACAATTTATTTCAGAGGGGATAAGACAAGGACTCTATCCTGCAATTCCTTGACACTGTATCACAGAAACATAACCACAGATTTCTAGTCAGGAGGAAGAAATTAAAAAGAAGTAAACAGAGACTGAGAGCCTGTTTTGTGCAATGATCTAGCTATTGTGCAAGCCCTCCAGTTCAAACTTTTTTAAAAATTAGAAAGAGAAACCTTTTCAGTTGAGGGAAAAAACATCCCAGAAAAATCACACAGTAGGGCTCCTGATTGGCCAGGGGGACAGAAAGTGAATATTAACCCCAAGACCCTTCTGCAGGGTGGCTTTGTATGGCACTCAACTGGGCTTTGCAGCCCTGCTGCTAGGCATTCAGAGATGAAATCAGAATCTGACAGGTTCACTCCAATAGTGAATCTCATTCTATACAAAAGAACTGGAATCTTTGGAGACATCATTTAAATGCCAATTTTCATGCTTCTGCTTCGAAGTTATGGCACTTATAACATCAATATTTTAAACAGTTCGAGTATTTTTTAACTTCTAAATGAGTCATTCACTCTCAGTAGAGAAGAGGTAAAATAAAATGTCAATGACTAAAAATGTGAGCTACTTCTTCAAAGATGGAGTTAAGTACACTGCTCATGATTCAGTGGTAATTGGCTTGGAACTTGGAAATACAATGCTGCTCATGACAATGGAGATTCACTGGGCTCTGTAGGAATTCAAAGACTGCTGGAGAAAGTGGCCCAGTATTAGCCATGTCATACTTACTGCACTTCTCATAGTGCAACTTCCTTGCCACTCTCACTGAGTTTTAAAGGAATCATTTGTGCCACTCAGAATTGGCATGTGTCTACTCATCAATTTCGGGTACGCTCTGAAAACTCCTATGGTGTCTCTGGATGGCAGCACCCGCTGGCTGCTCTCAGCGGTGCAGACCTCAGCGGGGGCAGTGTCCCCCAAGAGTCAAGTGACCATGTGAAGTTCTCGGTGGTTCCATCACAGAAGAGAGGTGCAGGCCGCAGCGACACCTCAGAAGTCACAGTCACCAGATGCCAAATGAGCCAGGACCTACATTACCTCACTGTGCATCAGGAGTTATCAAAATGCTGTGTGAGAATCACCTGGAAATTTGTGGAACAGAGTTGTATTTTCCTACTTGCAGGTGAGGTCTTGATAAAGGCTACATTCTGGGGCCCAGTGTTCCAAGTCCTGAGACCGACATATTTGCCCATCAACTCAACTTGGTTCATGAACTGACCACCAGTCCCATGCAGGAACATCAGCACGTCAAACTATTTACTGGAAATAATTATTATACTTTACTATATCTGAGTAAATACTGCACTTCTCAGTTTTCTCTTGCAAAAAATAACCATCACGATACCTGTCTGCTTTCTCAGTGAATTCACAAACATCCCATGATAATGCATAAGAAAGTGACCTGAAAGCAAAGGTTATACACACGTGTAAGAGGAAGTAAGGCTTATACACACGTAAAGTAATACGTACAACATGGGTAATTCTTTAAACAATGAAGTATAATATCCTAAAACATGAACTATACACATAACTTCCAGTATTTTCAGGGTCCTCCTCCTATGCATGTCTGCTCAACGCTTCCTCACTGTTTAACTGTTTTAATACAAAACATGGAACCAAAGATATAGCAGGATAACTAACTATGCAAAATGAATCAGACTATCACTCTCAATCATCATTCAAAGACACAGAATAAATAGTTTGGGTTTAAGTACCTGTAGTTTCTCTGCTTTGATTACTCAAATAATTTTGGCTCTGCAGAATGAGACACATTTAGTGCATATCTGTAGGACTTTGTGATTTTGGTAAAATGGAGCTAAAATAACACTCCATTCTGGAAGTCAACAGAGAATATGAAGAAGCAGCACTCAATTCCCTGAGACAGAATCACCCTACAGACTCTTCCCAAAGTGCAACACAGAATCAAAATGAAGTCACATTAGATAAATATAATGGCATAAAGAATTTGAAAAAGTGTGAAGCATTAAATTCAGATGTCTAACCACTTAACTATAACACAGCTTTTAGGTGGGCAACTACCAATAATTCCCATTTTTTCCTGAATGTTTTCTGACCCAGTGGATAGGCTTGAAAACTCAGTACCACATAAGTGGAAAACTGCAAATATGGGAAATCGGAGACGGGAAGGAGAAAACTCAGCACAGCAGCTAAGAGTGGAAAGATTCTCAGAGCCCAGGATCACTACTGCCTCTGCCTGCCTCCTCCTAGAATCAGTAATTAGCATTCCTCTTCTATGTTTCAAGTAACAGAATTCCAAGTAACAAAAGGATGACAATACCCACTTTTATTCAAGTATCTGCTCGCAGATGGCAGTCTATATAAGGACAAGCCCCGTTTCCACTCAAGGCTTCCCCACACTATTTCTACCCAACCAAGCAAGTCCTCTTATCTCTCTACTCTTCCTCTCTCAACTTTGACCCACAAGATTGGGCTCCACCACCACCTAGAGTACCATACCGGTAGGACATGATGTGGCCCATTCACAGTCCTCACTAAAAACCCAAACAGGCAGACGTACTGGCACCAGGAAGATGCAAGCAGCTAACTCTTTTATCTGAAGGCTAAGTGTTAGAGCCTGGCGATAAATCCCCACAAGTGTCCCTAATTATCTCTAGGCTTTAGGCACATGATCTCATTATTAGTTCCCAAATTTGTATGTGGAAAAATGGTGCTCACAATACTCTTTTCCATCTTCTCAAATAACACACACCATACAAGAGGTCCCAATTCTACAAAGGAAACACAGATACAAACTCGAAAGATGTCAGAGAAAGTGCCCCCACAACACCAAAAAAACCAGACTAACCAAATCAGCTTCAGTAAAATAATCAACAGACAAAATTATTTCAGTAAGTAGTTTTTAATGAAACATAATGAAATAACAACTTTCAAGATCTATACAAATAAATGATTTTCTATAACTGTTCTCACATACAATGTTTCTAAGTCCTTGTTAAATGGTATGTTAGTATCATAGAAAAGTGTTTTTTTAAGATCAAACAGAGCTGGTCCTGACACAAAGCAGGTGTGTGACTTTGAACTTACTTAACCCTTGTTAATTACAGCTGTCCTCACTGGTAAAGTGGGATAATCCCTCCAAGACGACTAGATGAAATAACATAAATGACCAAGCACACAGACGTGACCGTAAGTGATATCCTACATTTATTTACCAATTCTTACACGGAAAGTTAAATTAGAATCTATCTCCAAATAAACCATGGAGCTCCTTATCACACTCTTGCCTATCTTTATCCCTAACCACCATACTTTTGAGACTGAATTAACAAATGAAGGTGCTTGAGATCAAGCTGAGAAGAGAGTTCAAATACAAGATACAATTTGAGCTCAACTAAGTGCCAAATTGTGTGGACAACGACCATAAGTAGATTGAATAAAAGTGCAGAGAAGGGGAAGACCAATGGGAATGCTTTGTGGAAAAGGAAGTTTGTGCTGGGACTTGCAAGACAGTCATGACTAAAGTGAAAAAACAAAAAATGGTATTTTAGGTTGAAGCAATAGCTAGTAGTTAATAAATCTTATGTGTATTAACTCCTTTATGTCCTCCAAATTTCATGAGATTAAATACTGCTATCACTTCCATTTTATAGAAGGACACAGAGGGATTAAGTGGCTTGCTCAGGTCACAAAAAATAGTGTTAGAATTGGGAAGTAAATACAAGCAGTTGTTCTCCAAAATCCATACACTTATTATTTATAGTCACTGAGGTAAGTCTTGATACAGTTATTAAGAAAATGAATATATTTCTCTTTGCAAACAAGAGAATCTACCCTGACTAATTAAAAGTGCAGAAAGACTTCTTTTTTTAAATATCAGATCAGAAAATGTCTGGGTAGGTCAAAGAATCAGACTTCCTTACTACGTGGCCAAGAAAAACATGGGTTGAGCAAAGACCAAGCATACTGGGTCTCTTGCAAGTATTGGATGCCAGAAAATCTGCCATGGCCTCCCCAGAAGACCCATAGCCCCTGATCTACCATTGCATCTACTCGAGAGTTCACTAGCCTTTGTGCATGCAGGAGGCCCTGCTTTGCTGCCTTCTGCAGACCTCTCCTGCATGCTACAACTGACAAGGCCATGTCGTAGCTGCAAGAGAATCTGGAAAATTTTAGCTTTAAAAAAATCTATCCTGGGAGGACTGGAATCACAATATGGGAAGGTAACTAAATATCAAGATGATAAAAGATGCCATGCAATCATAAAAGGCCACTGCATACTCTGATAATGCACGGGCTGGAAAGGTTTGGGAAATAAACTCAGGCACATAAAGTAGGGTCAAGTTCATGTACGTACAACCTCACTTCATTTGGCAATGACTTCTTCCTTCCACAATTCCTCCCAGAAAAGTCTGCACATACCCTTACAGTATAGCAAGGCACTTTTCAAATCATACTATAAGAACAATTCAAAGACTATGAATGTCAAGCTCATGATTTTTATTTCCCAATGATTTCAAATTGTTTGAGCAGAACAATATGGGTGTCACTTCTTCCACAAGACACAGCTAACTATTACATAAAAGTTATTAATAAACTTGTTACTTTATATATCATACACCACTTTTATCTCTGATAGTTCTCTTACCCTTTCATAAGAATCATTTTCTAAGACAGTGGAGATTGTAAATGGTCAGAAAATTTTATCTTTTTAGAAATAGAAATGAAATAAAATCCTAGATATTCACTACAGATTTCTAATTTGGAAATAAAAAATTTTAAACCATCACTAATAATATACGTCTCTTAATAATATTTCAAATATTTTCTATAGTAATAATAGTTCTTATAGTTTAAGAAAAGATAGCCATATATTATGAGACATAGTATTTCTAAGTCCAAGAATACAGAATTAAAGACCTCTGTTTTTGAAAGTCCATTGGAAAAAGGCAAATGTCTAACAGGACAGCATCCATATACATTATTTATTATGCAAACACATAAACTGACCAGTATCATTTTCTTTCCTCCTAATGGCGTCACAGGAAACAGCATCAGCTTGGAACATCATTAATGTTGAATCATTTCCAACATTTAAGTGAATAATTAGACATTTACTGTACTTTAATTTTCAAATGCAGACTATTTATATCACAAATTTAAGGAGAAATGCAGGTTAACAGTAACACATGCTAAGCAGTTGCTTTTCACTGATTACTGACACACAGAGTATATTATCCTATATGTATATAATTTCATTTATTTTAGCTTAATTCTATACCTTTTACTATAACTGAATTTGAACAGGAAAATGTCTCACAGCCTCCTCAGAAATATTTCTATACCCAACAGCAATAACCCAAAGAAGACTGAGGCAAAATCTCCACTTACATTATTTATGGAATGACAGTCTGGAAATCAGAAGCCAATATGGCAAAAAAAATTGGCAGAGGCGAGTGAACAGCGTAACACAGTCATGTAACACAAATGGAGAGAGATTATCTTCTCTATATCTACGTTCTGACTTAAAAAAAAATAAAGAGATTCAGGTTTTTGATGATGATGTCTATGAAAATCATGTAATTTTATAAAATTGATGGCAAAGACTGATAAAGTTTATATGTATACGTTATGTATCTTAGCTTTTAGTGAGTACACGGTTGCCTGGGAAAAAGTATATGATCCTGTACACGAGCAAGTCCTGCGTATAACCCGCAAACAACATCCAGACTGTCAGTTCCCTAAAATGTGCCAGTAGCGACCGCAGTACTCACAGAAAATACTTCAGCACCAATACGCTGCCTATTTTTTAGCATATAAGATAATATAATGGCAATCCACTTTTAAAAGGTCCCGATAGCCATCTTCTATATGAAGTTTAAAATAAAACTTGAAGCAACACAGGAGGATTGTCCTATTACCTTATTATAGCTGTTTCAGCCAAGAGAAGTCAGAGGTTTTAAATCAACACTGGCATGAATTTATTTCAAGTTAAAAAAAATTTTAAAGTACATGATTGTTTTTAAAAAGAAGCTAAGAAAAATAATTCTTTAAGTTTTAAAGAATAGCAAGACTGACTTATTTAGCTGATGAGGGCTGTAAGAGTGAATGATTGACCTCACTTGTTACCTGCAAAGCTTCTTTGCAAAGATATAATTACTGATGACATGAACCCACGAACGAAATTGCAGTTTGGCAGTTTGAAAGAGAGAATTATGGTGACTGTGACTCATCTGATATAGTGCATTTAGGATGCAGAGAGGAAGAAGTTTGTATGTCTTCACTAAGGAGATTTTCTGACATTATTTAAGCCAACTAAAAGGACGAACCACGGACAGAAGGCAGGTTCACTCTTTCATAGCCGCAGATGTGACCACTCACCGAGTCACTAAATCGATCACACTCACTTCTAGGTCAAAGGCCCTGGTAGCGTTGCAGGCATATTTGCCTCGGTGGTGACTCTGTCAGAAGCTGTCAGTGGGGTGGGGCTGCTGACGTCTTTATGCTGTCACACATTTATGAAATTCAGACTTCTCAAAATGTGAGAGACAGACAGAGAAGAGACAGAGGGAGAGACAGAGACAGAGGGAGAGACTGATTCATTCTTACACGCTGAAATCTAATGCATGGTATAAGCTCTGCTCAATCTATTGATTCGCAAAACAGATAAACTAACAGTGAAATAGAACTTGGCCCACACGATGGCCAAGGGTTATTTTTGCATATTTTTATGTAATTTTAAGTAAGTAAAAATATGACATCATAATAAACATAAATATTATTTTTAAAATCTGGTGAAATTAAGTAAAAGAGTGATTCCAGAGCAGTTCATATTTACTGCAGCCTAACAAAAGCAATGGCCCCCTGATCCCCTGTAAGTAAATCTGAGTTTTCTTAGCCACTGAAAACATGCCCTAAAATCTGCATTAAATCTTTCTTACCTATTAATGACAGTGAGAACTACTTGATATTAGATCATGCCGAATGTGATAAACAGTTGTAATAATTATCAAAATTGAGCTATAAAGATAGATAGCTTGCAATAGAGAAAAGATTTCAATTCACAAGACACAGACTATCATTGTGAGCCTTTTACTGGCTGTGTGACGTTACATGCATGTTACAAAACTGAAATCCTACACCCATCAAACCACCATTCATTTTTCTGAACCCAGAGTCCTTGGTGATTACCATTCTACTTTCTCTTTCCACCAATCTGATCACTCCAAATTCTGTGCTTATACTTTTAACATATCTGTGTCTTTATATGTAAAGATTTATTTTACATGGCATATAGCTGGGCCTCACTTTTATTTCCAATATGATAATCTGCTACTGTTATTAATTGAAGTAACTCAACTATCTGTATTTGATATAATTATCATCACATTTGCTTTAAATCTTCCTGTTTGCTTTCTATTTTTCTCATCTGCTCTTTGTACTTTTTCCTGTTTTCTTTTCCTTCTTTTTGATAAATTACTTTTTCACTGTTTCCAGTTCATCTTCACTACCGATTTACTACATGAGATTATTTGTGTGCATAGTTCTTCTAGGATTTAAAATACACGCTTTCCTTTATCACAGTCCACCTTCAAATAATACCATGCCACATCTCACACAGAGGAAGAAGCCTACAGCTTTCTATTTCCTTCCATGCCCACTCTCTCTGTGCTACTGTTTCTCATTTTCATTCAATGTTAGAAACTTGATAATGAATTACTTGCTTTAAGCAGTCAATTATATGTTTAAAATATTCTAAATCTTTCATTTTTGCCTATACATTTACCATTTCAGGTGCTCACTTCCTTGGCTAGATTCAAATTTCTTTCTAGCATCCTTTTTCTGCCTAAAGAAGTTTATCCTCATTAAAGCTAAGTACATCATCTCGCCTTAGGAGAAAAGTTTCTTCTATTCTAAATACTATCATTTGATAAGAAGTACAATTTTTATTCCTTCATGTATAAAATATATTTTCTCCCCTCTGGTTATTTTTAAAGCTATTTTCCTTCATTTCTTCTTTCCACCAATTTGATTATGTGTTTTCATGAGGTTCTTCTGCTGGGGTTCACTGCACCTCTTGGGATTTGTAGGTTTGGAATTTTCATTATATTTGAACAATGTTCAGCGATGTTTTTTTTCAGGTGTATTTTATAATTCTCCCTTCCTCATGATAGTCCACTTGTAAATTTGTTAGACAACTCAGTATTGTTCCATGGCTCACTGAGGCTGTATTCGTTTTTCAATTTTATAATCTCCTTGTGTCACAGTTTAGATGATTTCTATTTCTATGTATTCATAATCACTAATGTTCTCCTTCTACACTGTGTATTAATATGATCCACATTATTTTTAAATTTTCAGATATATTTTTCACACCTATTTAATTCTTAATCTTTTCTCAGATCACTCATGTTTTCTTTCAAATTTCTGAGTATATTTATAAGATGCAGATATTTTAAGGTCTTTGCCTACTGATTCATTATTTCTGTCATATCTGGATGTGTTTCTACTGATTTTTTTATTTGGTTATGAGTTATATTTTCCTGCTCCTTTGTACATCTGGTAATTCTGACTGGGTGCCAGGCATCATGATTCTGACGTTATTTAGCGCTAGGTTTTGTTGGAGTTTCTTTGGAGGAGATTTTCATTCTGACACACAGTTGAGTAACTTGCAGATCAGTGTGGTCCTTGCAGGTTTGTGGTCCTAACCTTCCTTCTAAGGTTTGTTGTGTTGGGTTCAAATCAGATTTTTCTGGGACTAACTGTATCCAAAGGCACTACAAACTGTGACCCTCCCCTCCATGTTCTGCCCCCAGTGTCCCCATGTGAAGAAGTCTCTCCATTCTGGTTTGAGCAACCTTTATGTGAGCTCCAAGAACTGTTTAGCCTGTTGCTTCCAGATGGTCTCCCCTCGCCCTTCTTAAGCCTCTGGAAGAGGCATAATCAGCCAGATGCTTAAGGGGACCCTCCAAAGACCTCCAGAGGTCTCTCTTCATAAAATCCCTCCTCTCTGATACTGTTCCCCTTAAAAGTTAGCTGCCCTAATTCCTTCCAATTTCAATCTCTGCTTAACTCAGGGAGGCTGCTGGGCCCTGTTTGAGTCCGCTCTCCAGCCACCACCTCCATGAAGCAAGCTGAAACACCAGCAGAGGTGGCCTCGTTTTTCTCTTCTCCCAAGACTCACTGCCTGCTGTCCAATATGTGACAAACTTTCATTTATCTTCCTTGGTTTTCTAGTTGTTTATGATGGGAGGTCAGTTCCCACAGCAGCTAGCTCATCCTCCATGCTCAGAAGTAAAACTCTATTAAGAGTTAAAAAGGATGTTTCTGTGAGGCACTGTAGGCCAGCGTGCAAATGTTACCACCAGAAAACACACCACATAGAAATGCATACCTCATGGTACAGGGTACGTTTTCCCTCCTACCACAAAGACGAGTAGACAAAACAGATCACGATCTTACATAAGCCAAAACATTCTGGAAAGGTTAATTTGCCTCAACTCAAAATCCCCAAATTATTCACAGCATGAAATTTCTTTAAGAAGCATTCCTTTTTACAAGGCACTGACCCTATAAAAATGCAAATAACTCTCAGAAAGGACAGCGTTTTATGTTCTCCTCATTTGGTGAGACTAGTTACAAACGGTCATCTGTAAGTACCTTGAACCACCGCCACACAATGAGACTATCCGGGTTTTAGGACTGTAGGTGACAAGAGAATCAAGTCGAAGGAGAAAGCACACTGCTAGAGAAGGAGGAGGAGGAAAGGCAGAATTATCAACTTCACAGCTCTGCCCAGGGCAGGCCCTGGGGAAAGGATCTGTCTGCCTGCTATATTTCCCTTGGGTACTATCTGTAATTACTATCACAGCTCATTGATTTTCAATTCTTTCTATTAATACATTTATTGGCCATTCTGACATTATTAAAACCAGTCCAACTCTGCATCTCTAGTAGAGAATACCTCTTCCCTAAAACATGAATTCTGCAAGTGCAGATATTTTTTTTTCTGCTTAATGAAAAAACCGCTCTTCTCACATTAGCAAAACTACAGCTTATGCATATGTTTTTCTTTGAAGCCAGGTAGTGACAAGCAAAGATTTCACTACAGATCAAAAGATCTCAAGCAGTGGGCCATCAGAGAATATTAAACGATAAGCAAATTCATATTTCTACGATAATTCTACCAATTTACTAGTGATGCTGGCCACCGTTCCACAGTAGGAGGAGAAATAATGAGGCCCTGTGAAAGGGTAATGTAAGTGGCATTTTAATAAATGCCCTGTCTTCACTTCTGATGAAGGCATTAAAGTAACAGTGTCTTACTAAGCCTTTGCACACAGATGTACACTAAATCTTTAATGTAAAATTAAACACAGAGGTTTGTTGAGGGAGTAAGTAAGGTTTGTTGTAGTTTTTTTCCCCCTAATGCTACTGAATTTTAATGTAATTGCCTGCCTTAAATAAGCATTGCATACCACACCTCTAGGTTCAGCTACAATACTTGTGCCTGTCTATACTTCTTTATGAAGCCTAACAACTGGAATCTTTTTCAAAACAGCACCAGTCTCAAAATCCTTTACATTCCACAGGGTGGCAAACAGGCCTTCACTTAAAATAAACAGCATCTGAGTGAATCGCTCTTTATTGAGCCTGGTCTATTCACAAGCTCCTGGCTGAGATGATACGGAATAGTGAGAAACATACAGCACACCCTCCACTCTGCAGGAAGTTCCACCGGAACTAGCTCGTGGTGCTAGCCAGTTTCTTAAAACACAGAAGAGCTTCAATGCAGCATTGTGAATGTCCTGCAGAATGGCTCGTACAGTTACTGCAAGCTGCCTTAAGGGAAAAAATCATTGTCCTCCTTTGTCTTATGTCTGAAGTGAGAGTGCTCATAGGGATCTGCTATAGGGCAGGCTGATTGCTCCTGCTAGCAAGAAAGGACAGGTTCCCAACCACTTTCAACCCAGCACCCATCTAGTTATATGGCAGCGTCAAGAGGAGCCTTCGCCTTTCTCCCAGTAGTAACACACAGGGGTCTTTTACCACTCAATTACTAGCTACCTGGAGCACTTAAAATTGACCAGACAGCCATGCTTTTCCCCACCCCTCTCTCTGTCACACTAATACCACTCTTCTCTACAGACCCACGGCTGAGAAGGTGGGGTAACGAAGGGTTTGCCACTCCAGCGGCTGTCAGGGACCCAGATCAGCTCCCTTACGGCAGACGCACGGGGCTCAGGAAGCTGGCAGTGAAGGAGACCAAGTAGGAAACAGTTCCTTCATCCCTCCGCTAAGGCTGCTGTATCTGTGCAGAATTTTTCTGTTTTTGTAATTTTCTTTTTACACAGTTTAGAGTTTTGAACGTATACAAAATTAGACAGAATAAACAAACACCCTTTGAACCCATCTCCGAGCATCACTGAAGATGGAATCATGACCGTTCTTGTTTTCTCTCTATTTATATGCATTTTCCTCTTGGGTTTTGTCTTGTTTTCTGCTTTGTTTTGTTTCTGAGGCAGGATCTCACTATGTAGTCTCACTATGGGCCTGAACTCTCAGCAATCTTCCTGCCTCAGCCTCCCCAAGTGCTGGGATTACAGGCATGCGCCATCAAGTCCAGCCTCTCCTGTTTTGTTTTACAGCAAATCCTAGATATCTTTATCATTTAATGTGTAAATATTTCACACATGAAATCTTTAAGGCATATGAACTCAGAACTTCATTTTAAAAATGTGGCCAAACACAATTATCACACAAAAAATCATATCTTTTTAATATAGTTATTTTCTCACTTCATTATTTTATTTTTCACATGATAAATCTCACCAGAATTTGAAATATTACTATAGGTACACTTAAATAAAAATTCAAATTTTAAAAAACCCAGAGTTTCATTTTGAGCTTTACCTGAAAACTACCTGTAGAAGTATAGAGTGATATAGATTTTGAAATCTCAGTATCTCAGAAAAACGGCAGGAACGGAAATGGAAGCAACTGAGCCTTTGTCCTGTTTTCCTTCGAAAGGCAAATATTTGTTCACCACCAACCACCTGTAGCAGCTGCCTTTGATTCTGGGCAGTTGGGTCCACTTCCTGGCTGAGGAGAGGTAAGGTAATCCACACAGCCGGTACCTGGCTGAACAGAAGTCTGTCTCTCTTGAAAGTTTGGGCACACACACCTCGTTGTACTATGATCACTGAACTCATAATTAGAAATGTTTCTCCCTTTGCCCTTTCCAGGGATCTTAGACTATCAGACAAACCTGCGAAGGAAGGTTTGGTCTCCAACAGCCCCATTGACGGGTAAGCACCAAGAGGCTTGGAGATGTGAAGGAACTTTCCAGTGTCATTCAAGCTAGAGACTTCAGGGCCAGGAATAAAATCATGTTTTATGTCTTTGAGGTAGTGACCTTTGTCCCCACACCACCTTATCTCCGGGTATAATAGTTCCAAAACTCTTCTTCCTGCTGTAGTTCTCTGCTTAATAACACGTTAGAACATCCAAAGGCTGACAGCATTTGGGAAGTTCTTGTAACAGCAGGACACAAGCACCAAAGGTCACAGACAAAGTCACTCAAATGTTCCTTGCTGTGCCCCGAAGCATCTCACAAGAGCACATACCCTTCCTACAGACTGCTTAGCAGCATGTGCTGGATTACCAACAAGCCTGAAGAAAACTGAAGTCACATTTCAGGAAACTCAAGTGATAATCTACTTAGATACCCATAACCAAAATCACGGGGCCGCAATCCCCAAAGAGAAGGCTTTCAGAGCTGCCGCCAGACCTACCCAGCTGGTCGGCCACACACCACCACCTGCGGCCCCGGGGGAGAAGGCAGGTTTCCGATATTTACTGTCTGATTTGCATGTTCACACTAGTTTCGTGAGACAGGCGAAGCGGATTTACAGCTTCTACTGACACGCTTTATACTTCACCCCCGATGGTAGTCATATCGTGTAGACAATACGATACGAACAAATCCTGTCTTTACTGAGCACTCACTGTGTACCAGCAACTACAAAAGACACAAGGGAGAAATGTAAAAAGTAGCCTTCACTATCTAAAAGATCTCAGTCTGACTGAAGAGATATGACCACATGCATATACCATAAAACTTGTTAAAGAGAAAGGGCACATGGCAGTGGAATTTTTCAGAACGGAGGCACAGCCTGGTCTACAGTCTCCATTTAACCCTTGCGATGCTCTCACCAGGTCCTGAATTCCTTGGGAGGGAGGGAGACACACAAAGACCAGCTGACAGCAGAAGACCTGAGGGCACAGACAGGCGCCTCCTCCTCAGAAAGCTGCATCTTCAAATGGCCGCCTGCAGCCTGCAAGAACTGCCACTTTTCTCCCTCAAAGACTGAAGTTTAATGTCTGTATCTTGAGGTTAGGGTCTGCAGAGTACGTGTCTCTGAGTGATTATAGAGCCCATCAAGGTACCAACTTCAGGTTTTCACGTTCACCGGTGGGACAGAGTCGAGTTTCTACAATTTTCTGTTTGAAAACACTTCTCATATTTTTTAAAACTACATGTGATTAAATTTCACTAACATGTTTGTGTCTTCTTATAAAGAATCAAACTTCAAATAGCCTTTAGTTATAAATAAGGAAAAGTTATAAGATCTTCAAACTTCTAGCATTTCTAACCAAGATGCATCATGTATAGGTACAGAATAAATGTAATGAATGTGATCAATGTATGTAGAATGTACCAATACATGCTCTTGGTTTAAAATAAAAAAAAAAAAAAAAAAGAAATAGGTCTGTGTTTCTGAAATTATATGGTAGATGGCACCCACCCCATCATCTCCGATGAAAAACCCAATGGCCGAAAATGAAATCAGTAAAATTCTGGATTTTATTTTTTTTAAGCTGCAGATGTAAAGTATTAGAAATTATTAAATATAAATTACTGTAAATTACTGCATTAAGTAATACTTAAGAGCCCACAATGTTTCCTGTCCCTATTTAAGGACAAGAAAAGTACTTTCTATAAATAATGTGATGCAAGTTATTCATACAATAAAACCTCTATAATTATTGGTCTTCATTTTATGAACACCTAAATCTGTCAGGCAAATCTTACCTTAAAACTGGAAAATGATAGCGAAGGGGAAAGACGTCTCTGGATACTGTTAAATGTCAAGTGACAGGTGACAAAGGCACCATCCTAGCCTTCGCCCTCAGTCCAGAGCACAGTTTCTGACTGTGGGGTTTCTATAGTTTTTGTCTCCCTGCAATATGCATGGTTTGAACAGATTACTGCTAATTGAGGCAAAGAAAGTATTATGAAGTAAAAACAATACTGTGAAATATGACAGACTACTTTTCCCTCTCCCCATAGGCATCAAAAAAGATTATTTTCTCTGAATGAGACTTGAGGACCTGAATAGATGGTGCAGAAATTTATTTTATTAAATTCATGATGATGCATCTACATTTTAAGAACTGAATGGCGACATCAGAACTCTAAAGAAACAGAACTAATTTTTCCCCAGTTAGGGTAAGTAATCAAGGTTGAAACTACTGTATCTACGTACTTTGGAGGATACATAGAGCTTAACTTGATGAGTCTGGCTAGAAAATTCAGGTGAATATGTGACTTTTTCTGAAAAGTTGTCTGTGAGCAAATAATACAGTAACTGTCACATAGTTTTTCTTTCATGATGCTCTCCTCCCTCAGTCTTGGGCTGAATCTTTACAAGTCTGTCATTACACCATGCAGAGAACTATGGAGATCTGTTATTGGTTGACATAATTCACAAAGTTCATTTCAGAATTAGAAAAATCATTGCTGAACACAGCAGTAACAATGACACTCTCCACCTTACCAGGATTTGTTTCAAACACAGGCTTCCACCAAAAAGAAGAAATCATATCAAGATGCCGTATACCTGCTAAGACACAGAGATGCTTCTAACTGGATCCATCACGTGAGATGTCAGCACCCTCTTGGTCCATCAGTATCCTGACCCTTCACTAGAATCCCAGATGAACTCATCCGCAATAATTTTTATATTCTTAACGATGAGATTTTATACACATTTAAAATTACTCTTTTGAATGTTCAAGCACAAAACATTGCTAATTTTAGTCTATTTTAATGAGGTATTTATAAGATAAAGGTTACATATTACATACGTCTTTTTATCAGTCATCCATGTTGCCTCAGTGATGGCAGTTTAGTAAGACAGGCAGCCAACGTGTCCTTGAGCACATGACCAGTGCTTTCTCAGGCAATGCTGCAACCAAGTATACTGTCCTTATGCTTTTAATTAGTGATGCTATAAACATTAACAATTATAAAATGCTCTATGTTCTTTAAGAAGGATCTTTGCTCTTAGTGCTTATATTTTAAATACCCATAAATTCACTGTTTTGGTTATATATTGCTAAATAACCTTTGTCTTGCTTTTAGACTTTTCAGATACACTGACCTCATTTCATCGACCATATTTCCTATTCTTCAGGAGCTAAAAAAGGTAAATACAAATGTCGAAAGAGAAATCCACCCAACAAACACTAACATTCCCATAGCTGTACTTAGAATGAACCACGCTATTTTAACATTAAGGTTACATTCCCACTTTATTTCTTAGTACATCTTCTTTGGATTTTTATTAGCTTTTCCAAAAATTCACCAATTTAAGCATAACCATCTGATTCTTATAATGTCATTATCCCTCCTAATTTCAGTATGCTATCCATGGGAGTGATATTTAAACTTGTAACTGGGCAAGAATCAACCAAAATCTCACATGATTTTTACTTGACAGAAAAGCTTAGCACGGAGGGTGATCTGGAAATGAATGGCACGATGAGAAAGAGCAGGAGGTGGGCATCACTGGAAACTTCTGCTTACCCCTTGTTCAGATTCCAAAAGCTCTGTCTTGACTCTAACTGCCGGCATCCCATCAAGCATTAACATTCTGTTCTCAAAGGTGTTGATATTCTGGGAATAAAAGAGACAGAGAGGGGAAGATTCAGCTACAACGCATCAAGAGAGGACATCTGGTGGAGTCTTCTTTCATTGAAGTACCCTTAGCCCGGCTAACCTAATTCTTTAACAATGAAGTATAATTAAATGTGAATAGCAGCATAACCAATTATCCCCCCAATCTGAACTTTCATTTGAAATAATGACCAAGAAGTTGAATTAATCAGTCTGATTCTTTGACCTCTGGGTTGGAGGTTAGACTGTAATAAACTGAAGTGTGGAAGCCTTACATTAATTTATATGGGGCTGAAGCAATTTATCACAGTTTCTCAATAGTCAAAGAAATCATAAGGCAAGTTTCTTTCTTCCTTAGTTCTAGAGGTTGTCTCATGTATAGACATCCACAAAGGAGAAAAATCAGATAAAAATAACCTATATAGTCTCAAAACTTAAATAATTTAAAAGCAAGAAAATATAACTCGGGAGTAATTTATACACTATGGCAATTCTGATCAAATGCAAATTTCTACATATGAATCCCCCCAAAATATACTTTAAAAACACCCTATATAACTGTAGATTAAGAATGATTTCCTAAAGCCTTAACTAAGAGACTTTTTTTCCCTGTTCTTATTTTTATTGAGCTCAATTTACTAACCCTTGAAAGGAAAACCTTATTTATATTGTGGCTCAACAGAATTTCAAACAACATTTATAAGAAGATCAAGTAAGTTTATTCTCTACTACTTTTCATGCTTTAGGAATGGTCTGAAGTCAGTAACCTATGACGGGAGTCAGAAAGTCACACATTACTGCTTACTTAAAACCAAATCTGGCTAGTGTTTAGAATGCCAACTTTACCATCCTCTTGTTCTGACTAAAGTAAAACTAATATGACTAAATTTGACTGCGTTTTTAGGATATTTTTGCTCAATTACAGAATATAACTATGATGCTAAAGTGG
Organism: Hystrix cristata; assembly: GCA_004026905.1. Lineage (NCBI taxonomy): Eukaryota > Metazoa > Chordata > Mammalia > Rodentia > Hystricidae > Hystrix > Hystrix cristata. The sequence continues at coordinate 50,458 of PVJO010012410.1, forward strand.
TCTTATTAGTTGCTAAATATTTTGCATACAAGTTAACAAAGCATAACTTCTGAACCTTGATTTTTTTTTTTACAATTAAAAAAAAATTTATTAATACATGTTTGCAGTACCTAATGGTTACATTCATCATGGGAGTCGGTACATGAAGGTAACACATCCTAATTCTTTTCACTTCCCCCTCTCAGCTAAACATTGATATTTTTGCCTTTCATAAAGTTACTTTTCCATGAAATAGTTAAATAAGACTCTCATTCAACCTATCATAAATTAAATGTTTTTATTACTAAATAATACCAACAGAGTGAGTACAGTATAGTGAAGCTGTATTTCTCATGTTTCTTCACTCTTTTAGGAGAAATACTCTAAGAAATAAAACTTACAGGGCCTCTTATTACAAATAATTACTCTGAGAAATGAACAAGGAAAAAAAGCAAATTTATTCTAGTTATAGATAAATCTATTTCACCTAGACTACTAGATAACAAAAATATCATGAAAATACATGATATTTTCAAAATCTCTGCTTTTTCTTTATTTTTATTTTTGACTTGTCCTTTTTTGTGGGAGGCACTCTGCATCCTTTCTGCTCCTCTGTGGGATTGCTGGTGAGCTCAGTTAATTTGTTCCAAATTTAAAATCCTCTCATCAAGGCCTGAGGTTGTTTACATATCAGGCACACATCTCAAACCCCAATGTGTCGCTTGCTTCCGTCCTTGGAAGCAGCCAGCTTGGCTTGCTAACAGCTCAGTCTCAGCAAAGCCTTCCTGCAGCCGGCCAGCCTCAACTCCCCAGCCTCCCACAGCAGTTCCGAAAAGCCCCTTAACAAAGCCTCCCCCAGGCTGTCTGGTTGGTAGACAATTAAAGACGAGTCCATCCTGCTTCCCACCACCCTACAGAAGGTTTTGTCCAGATGAAAGGGAAGATGCCTTGTAACAGAGGCCTAACCAAAGAAGGAGAAAAGACAAAGAGCGATTCTGGAAAGGCAGGTTTAATGAACTGTTAGAATCTGATTAGAGGCTAATGTCCCTTTTAGTGCTTTGTACCAATTTACAGCTGATACACTTTAACCATTTTCCCCACTGGCTGTGATAAACTCATTAGTTTTAAAAATGCAAGCTAACCAGAGTCTTGGAAGTTAAAAACTGATAAATCATGAAAACCTGGTTGGGTCCATGTTCCATTTAGCACATTTAAATATCACTGCATTTTCATATGGTTTTTTAAATTTTTCATTGTTGGCTGTGAATAATTCCAGATGTGTTACTCAGGATGTACATTTTAGTTTACATAAAAGCAAAAACATTAAGATTTTTTTTTAAAGAAATCAAGTTTTCGCTGGAAATACGATTTTTTCCTTCTGTGATTTTCCAGGGTCATTCATAGCCACAACTATAAAAAATACAGTACTATAAATAACAATGTTCACAGGTAGGGAACCAAGTTTGAACTAAACTGTCAATTAGTGCGGATACCTTTCAGGTGTGTACTGTAACTACAGTGTACATGCGAAGCATACTAATCTGTGCATTTTTTATTCTAAGCCTGTTAGCATACACATTAAGCACTAAGCACCACGGCATGTTCAAACCACCCAGGAAAGTGTATGTTTTTAATTATATAGCATGGAAGATACAGTCCTTAGAATAAAATATTGATAGATTCATCTTACTAAATTCAGACATACACAATCTCAGGTGTCTATAGACCTTACATATTTGATAGGTGCTAATAATGTGGAAACGCTGTCAAACATATCTTCCCATAATCTTAATCAAAACATATTCCATATGTGGAATCAATAGCTCAACTGATTCCCAAGAGGTATACAGCATTATAGTCATCAATTTTAGCGCCATGGTACTCTTCATACATGTATGGTGTAACCTTTTGTTACTATATGAGCCTCAGAATTATAATCTATGTGTAATATATATTACATAAACACGTGCAAACACATGTACATGCCACTTATTTCCTAGGAGTGAATTTTATCAATTAAAGTAAAATTTACTACAGGATTTGTTCATTGGCTGTTGATCAATACCATGTATATTGAGTAAGAACAGAACTCTGGATAGTCCTATTTGCCAAGTAAGATCTAGCGACCAAGTAGCACACAAATTAATAGTTTTCATACTTGAAAGCCGTATAAAATACAATAGTGATTGAGCCCAACGTCTCAAAATATCCAGAATGGCACTTGCCTCAAGGGAAAGGGACAGCCCTTCCATGACAGCAATTCATAAAGACATACAACAACGGTGGCTTCCCAGGTCAACTTCTATAATCTGCCCTCCTACCCCCACAAGGGAGGTCTTTTTCTCTCCCTCCTCGACTGTGGATGAGTTTGCAAAACTGGAATAAAAAACTAACCATAAATATTCAGCCAGGTTTCTTTTCCTAAGCCAAAAATGTTTTTTGTGCTGTTTGTTTTGCTCTCTGAAGGTACCAGGGCATATTTACTTGTGTATGTATCATCTTAAATCTTCATGACTGGCAACAGGTGATGAGGCACCCTCGCCCTGTGCCCATGTTGTACTAAGCAGTGACAGAAGGGACAGAGGAGTAGTAGCTCAGGATTCACTGAGTCGAATTTCTGAGGCACTTTCATGGCAGACTCTTAAAGCTATATAATACAAGCATGACAAACAGCTAAAAGTGTCATCCTCTGAGAAAAAACAACAGGATCACATTACAGGAAAACTAGAGTTTTGCATGAAAAAGACTTCTTAGAGAAGTCACATCTCTCTTCTTTCTTGTGTAACCTCTTCCATAGTGACAACAATAAAACAAAAACAAAAACAACAATAGCAAATTTTTTCAGATTCTACATCAAAGATGTGCCAGATCTTCCAACTAGCAGACCGCAGCTAACTACGCAAAATGTATGCTGAAATACAAGAGAACCAGTGAAATCCTCTCGCCTCCTTCAGGTAAGGGGTGACCAAACCTAAGAGACTAGAATCATGCATAGGTAATCATTTTAGTTACCTACTGCTGCACTCATTCACAACTGTACTCAATCTACCCCCCCCTTCCTATCAATATGCACCCACCCACACAAATGGAAAAAAATGCAAACACCTTACTGACAGGGTCCACCTCTGCAATCTAGTTGTTAATTCCTCCTAGGGCTTCACTGACCTAGCCATGGAACTAAAGGTGAAATTTCGGATCACTGGGGACTAGCCATATTTGGAGGAATAATAATATTAAGTTAAATCAACCTCTGGTTTCAAAGCTACTTCACATTTGTCCCATTAAATCAAACTTTCAACATATTTTTAACTTAATGAGATTATACATTTCTATTCTAAAAGTCTCTCATAATTAATTTAACAAGTCAGTCCATCCTGATTTCACCATCCAGAAAATCTATGGTAGTCTCATCTGCTATGCAGTGTTTTGAAAATATTTACATCTTTGATGGCTAGTTCAACTGTTTTCCCAACAGTTTTATGTACTTGTAGGAAATAGGAACTTAATCTTCTACATTTTACACTCAAGGTAGATGCAGTTTAGCATTATATTTTAATTTAAAATTGTGAAGATTAAGTATGAAAGTTATTTTTCTCTGCTCACACATTCTTCTTGGTAATTCAGTTTCATAGAGGACATATGAATAACCAAAGTACCTGAAATAGTACAAAATAAATACCACTTCAAACAGAGACTTTGCCATTTGAACCTGGCCTTTCATCTTTCATTCCTTTGCAGATCAGGAGAATGAATATCACATTACCAGCTATATTTCACTACTAGAACTTAGAGTCAAAACTGTGGAGGGTCCCCCTGATAAGAGTCTCAATTTAAATCCTGTTCATGCTTTCAATGTATATACATTACTCTGAAGTATTTGTCTTTAGCCTTAAAAACACATTCAACAGTCTCTCTCCACAGGACTAGATGAACTTGATGTATAATGCAGCAACTTACATCATCCTGATAGCAAGAATCATTTCTGTTTCTTACATTAATGAAGTACTAAACTATCACAACAATAATATTTTAGAACATTTCCTGTAACTGAGTTGCTAAACTAGCAAAGAAAAAGAGAAGTTCTTATTCAAGTTGCAAATGGATGCTTTTCAAAAGAACTCAAAAAAATCAGACCCCCCAAATTTAAAGACCCAATCCAAAAGTGGGCACCTGAAATGAATAGACACTTCTCAGATGAAGAAGTAGAAACAGCAGATAGACATGAAAAACTGTTCAGCATCACTGGTCATTCGAGAGATGCAAATCAAAACAACCCTGAGATTCCACCTCACTCCATAAAGAATGGCTATTATCAACAAATCGGCCAATAACAAATGCTGGAGGGGCTGTGGAGAAAAAGGAACACTTCTCCACTGTTGGTAGGATTGTAGACTGGTACAACCACTATGGAAATCAATGTGGAGATTCCTCAGGGAACCAGGACTGGAGATTCCATTTGACCCAGCTATTCCACTTCTTGGTATCTTCCCAAAAGAATTAAAAGCATCATACCACAGGGATATATGCACACCCATGTTTGTAGCAGCACAGTTTGTAATAGCTAAATCCTGAAGCAGCCCAAATGCCCATCAACAGCAGAATGGATTAAGAAAATGTGGTATTTTTATACAATGGAGTACTACTCTGCCATAAAGAATGATAAGCTTGAGATATTCCTAGGTAAATGGATGCATCTTGAGACCATACTCCTAAGTGAAATAAATGGGACACACATGTTTAAATACCGCATAATTTCTCTGATGTGAGAAACTGAAGTGTGAATAAAGACTAAAATGTATTATATTGGGAAAGGGAAGAAAATGTCCAAATGGGAAAGGGAGCAAGGGAGGGGGAAAGGAACAGAGGGACAAGAGAAATAAGAAATGGAAGGACAAAATGCAAACAAATCTTTTGTATATAGGGAGGGAGGAGGGGGTGAGGGGAGGAGAACGGGAAAAAAAGAAGCAACAGGGTATATCATGTATAGGTACAAATCCCCAATGATGAATGTTATCAATATGTACATCGAAAATGTACCATTAAAATAAAATTTAAAAAAAGAATGTAATGAAAATAAATGTTACCCCATGATGTAAGCAAAAAAAAAAAAAGGGCAACCAACCCAACCCAAACTGAAATTCAAAAATTACTAAAGCCATTTTCTTTCTTTCTTTTCTTTTTCTTTTTTT